>CM040245.1:144010586-144043407 GCA_022545495.1 Chrysanthemum lavandulifolium | reverse complement strand
TTCATTAGGAAATATGGATTGATGGATTAAGGCATATTCAGCTAAAGAAGCCCGATTTCTGCGAATTATATCTGACAAGTGGAGGGAAATTGTTCTTTTTGAAAGAGGAAAACAATGAGGGATTCATTGAAGATGACCTAGGTGAGATGATTGCTAAGCTAAATAAAAAGAGAGGCAGTTTCAAAGACTGGTTTGGCAAAATGTTTCCAGAAAATACAAAAAGTCGTCGAACTTCACCTTCTTCGTCTTCAAAAAGTATAGTTTCACCTCCAATTTGGGAGAATTGTGTAGAAGAGATTGAAGAGTACTTCAACCGTTTGTTGGAGTCAGATGCGGATGAACATTTAGAATCTGTTCATGTTTCAAGTCAATCAACAGAACCAGATATACCCAAAATTTTGGTAAATTTTATTCGCTTTAGAGCAACTTCCGTACAATATTATCATATTGATAGAAAGTGGCTATAGCAGATACAAAATTGTATGAACTCTTTTGGTTTAGACTTTAGAGCATCCTTTGCAAAGCTTTCATTAAATTATGAGTTCTAAGATACATAATCACACTCTTTTGATTGATTACCAGAATTCGGTTCAGAAAACTGAATACCTGAGAATCAAAATAGGCGAAGCAAGAGATACTATTCATTTGAAGAGAAGAGAAGCCAAAGAAAGTGTGAGAAGATACTCAAAAGCAGAATGGGCAATTAGCTTGTGTAATGAAAGGGTAATTTATCAGTCTCGTCATTGATTCTTGTAAGTGGCAAAGTGGGCGGGTTAGTAACATGTCAAAAAGGGTAGGTCTTTAGCGTGCAGGTTGAAATGGGTCAAGTTGGGTTGACATGAAACATTTTCTGTCCAAAAAGTTTACATTTTCTTTCTACAAATACATAGTATATCAAATATTATTACAAATACTTATGACACACCGTAAGACTTATGACACGCTGCAAGACTTTCGACCTGTTCCCTTTTACCATTTAGCTAACCTTCTTTTTACAGGTTAAAAAACATAACCACAATACAAGTAAATGCGTCAATATTTCTACCTCTACTGTTACTTTAATATCAGTTTGATTTATTAATAAGCGATTTTTGGATACATAGGCAGGGGATATTGAAGCTCAAATGAATGAAGAAACTAAGAAACGAGTAGATGCTGAAAAGGATTTGAACACCATAAGAGATGAACTTACTGAAAACAGATTTACACTTGAGCAGAAGGAAAGTAAGCTCAATTCGACACTCGAAATCCACAGGGAGCTTTCAAACAAACTAAAATCATCGACACTTTCAAAATCACGAAATGAAGAACATCTAAGCAAGATGATCCGCAAAAGGGGTGGCATGATTCAAGAGATTGAAAAACTAAGGAAACAGAAGGATGTTTTGCAGCGAAGAATAGAGTTTTGTAGGGATAAAGATGCTATTGAAATGGTCACAAGATTGAACAAATTAAGCTTCGCTTATAAAGAGTTTACGGCTGACGAGATTAGAGCAGGCACTGAGAACTTCTCGGGACACTGCAGAATAAAAGTTTCCAGTGATTTTACAAATGTGTATAGAGCTCGAATCAATCAAACCACAGTTGCTGTCAAGTTGTATGGCTTTGGTATCAAACCAGTTTCACAAGAAGAATTTGATAGTAAGGTAAACAAGCTTAACATACCACATTACTAGCGGTGACAATTTCATCCAGTTTATATGGAAACGGGTCAATTTTGACCTCTTTTTATTGTAAATGGGTTAACCGTAGAAATTACTAGATATGGGTTAAATGCCGCCTTAATTACTAGTCAAATACTTGCTCCTTGAACAATTTATCAGAAAAGAAAACTACTTAAATCATACTATATCTTTTATGATCATACGTGCATACCTTCAATTATATCAAAAGGTACCCATGCGTAAAATTGCATATGTTGACTAAACCAATCTGACCTGCCTACATACAGGCTATAACAAAATGTTTTTCATATGTAGGTGATGGCTCTAAGCCGTGTACAACATCCACATTTGGTGGCTATGATGGGGTTCTGCAAGGAGTTGAAATGCATAGTCTTCGAGTATATGCATCAAAACTGCCTAAGAAACGTTCTTTCCTCTAATAGTAGGAAAAAACAAGGTCTAAATTGGCATGCTAGAGTCGATATTGCAGCCGAAGTTTGTTCAGGCCTAACTTATCTTCATCTAACCAAGCCCAAACCCATGATACACGGCAGCCTGAACCTAGCCAACATCCTTTTGGACCGTAATAATGTTGCAAAACTACACGGGTTTAGGCTAGATTTCTCATATGATGAATCTGATATAAGGTCGGATATTCAGGATTTTGGGAGTGTAGTGTTGGAGCTTTTGACTGGGAGAAAATGCTGCGGGTCTGTTGGTGAGGTTTTAGATCAGAGGGTCGGGGAATGGCCATTGGAGGTGGCAATGGAGCTTGCTAGAATAGGTATAAGGTGTTCATGTACACATAGTGAGGAAGATGCATATATTGGGATGACAATGGTGATGAAGGAAATGGAAGTGGTGCAGAAGAAGGCAGATGGTATAGCAGCAGATGTTAGTTTGACGGTAAATGAGTTATGCATGGATATGGATGATCAAACAATCATACCATCTTCCTTCGTTTGTCCAATCTTAAAGGTTAGCATATTTTTTAGTATGTAGTTGAGGTGTTTCACTTGATAAATAGTGCTTGCATGTGAGCCATTGGAGCATGTGCTCTCACTGCTTATTCGTCATTGTGTTCTATCAAACGTGATAAGCAGTTTCAATATGCAAAAATCAAACAAATAATTTGGATAAACAATCCCAAACACGCCCAAAACTGCTTATTCGTCATTGTGTTCTATCAAACGTGATAAGCAGTTTCAATGAGCAGCCCGAAACACTTTACATTATCATCACCCAGTTTCAACCACTTTATCAAGCATATGTGTTTAACATAGCTTTGTATTGGTTGCAGGATATAATGGAGGACCCACACATTGCTTCAGATGGATTCTCATATGAGCTTGGCGCTATAAAGCAATGGCTAGGACTGGGACACAATACTTCACCAATGACAAATTTAGCCCTAGAACACAATCGCCTTACTCCTAATCACACCCTCCGTTCCTTGATTCAAGATTGGCACAAGAAAATATCTATTCCCCTCTAACATAAATCATATGTAACTATACAATGTGTTCACTACTTGTATAATAAAGCAGATCAATAGAGCTTCTTGATGTTCATACAAATGGTAAGCATGTATCAACTCTTAGAGTTGACCACTGACTTTTTACGTAAGGTCATGCATCCAAACATTTTGCCCATCTGAAAAGTCGAGAAATTTTTTTCGGTAATGAATAATCATCAAGAGAAGATGGATCTGTGGACAAGTCCTCGGAAGTTGACCAAAGATACACACCACGTTCTTGTTGACTTCCTGGTACAGTGTTGTCTAGTACTATGGCCACCAATAGTGTTACAACCATGTTCATCGACAGAAGCGCATTCATTATGAAATCAATCTGACAGTAAATAATTACAAAAAAACGTTAGGTCCTACACAACATTCCACAATTTTTAATTAGAAAATTTGTTGACTTGTTTGGTTGCCCGGGTTATCATAAGAATATGAAGACAATGTATAATGATCAACTTTAAGGGAAACAAAATGACATACCTGTTTATTTCCGGAGTTAATTGGCCCATCTGATGCTGCTGAGTAAGGAATAAAGTAACCAGGCAGAATCAACGCAATTTCGGGTTGATACTGTTGAAAATATGCCGGTAAGGACAAACCAAGAAATAAGGATACACCAACTATCATAATGTTTCTGAAGCTTGCTGTGTGAGTATACCGCAATGTTGACAGTCCTAATGCCACAATGAGGGCCCACACAAAGCACAATAACGAAGCAGCCAATGCTTGTGGTATAGAAGCAAGAATGGCACCGGCTTTACCTAAAAAATAATCTCTTATTAATGAATCTACTCAATTCATGAAACTACACAGATTTGATAAATATGTGACTAAAAGATTATGAGAAAAAGAGTATACCTATGAAAGAGAAGACGATTAAGATAACCCCTCCCAACTCCACAGCCCTTCTACTAGCTATTCTTGTGATGGTAAGGGTATGTGCATTTTCAGTCAAAGTTGTTGACCCAGCACCCGTCCCCCATAGCCCAGCAAGTACACTACAAAAGCCTTCCAAACCAATTCCTCTACTTACAATACCCCGTGTAGGTGGTTTTGCATTAATATGCATTGATGCCGAATAATATGTTCCAACCTGTCAACATGCAAAACCAATAAGAATCGTATTTAATTAATAAACATGGTAGCTACTTGCTCGATATTTTTGTCACCGGTTGCTTACCGAGTCAACTGATGCCACCAAAGACACAATGATCATGATGATGGATGTTTTTAGATGGAAAATTGGGACACCCCACTGCAAAGGGTAAGGTATCCTAACCCAATCAGTAGTTTCCCATGCATTAGATGCATCAGTTCTGCAATGTTTCATTGTATATGCATGTTTAATGCAAGAATCGATTAATATATTTGATATGGGTACGTCTGAGCTACATCCTTTGTAGTTGTATGCTCCTCCAGCTGTCAAGAAAAACGCGTACACCCATACAATTACAATGCTCAAAGGGACCTGTAAAATATTTATATTACAACTATGAACACAAAAAGAACTTTACGAAAATAATATGATACGTGTATATGTCTTTATTTAGCATAGACTTACCGCATATATTTGAAATACCCGATTTCCAAAGATAGATACTCCTCGAAGGTGCTACATAAAAGAAGTATATCTGTCAAGTGACACTAAAATTCAACAAAGTTATACAAAAATAAGTCATGCAATAAATGTGTTGCTCACCAGGGAAAAGATAAGGACTAATAATATCTGAGGAAGACTGATCTCGACACAGGTACCGGCTTGAGGAAAACCATAGCTAAAAAATGCTAAACCGACCGCTCCAATTGTAGGTGCAACCACGACCGGATTTATTAACCTTAAAAACAAGGACATTAAACCACTGAATCCCATTATGCATTGAAAGATTGAACTAACAATAATGGCCCCTTGTAGTTCCCTCATTATGTGTCTAAATTTCTGCATTTAAGAACGTGTATATGTGATTATGGAAGGTTTTTAAAGATGAAATAAAAGGAATACAAAATTTTGACAAACTTACATTTTCGCTAAGATTTCGGTACTCATGGGAATTAATGATAACTAAAGCTGGAGTCAAAAATACAAATGAGCTCCCTTGAACCAATGGTAGTCGCGTCCCGAAGTATGAGTGTAATATTGTGGTAATACCCGAAACTAGCATTATTGTGGAAATTACGGTGGCTGTATCTTTCTGTTAAGAAAAATATATAACTTGTTACTACGTATATTGGTGAATCGTTAATCAACCATTGTCTAATTACTGAACTTGTAGAACTCAAAGAAATAGTAGCTCACGTCGGTTCCACCCATGGCTGGGACGAAGATCAAGGGGGCGAAAATCAGTGAGCCAGCAAGTGAGAGATAATGCTGCATACCGTAAGACAATAGTGGTACTGCATTAAAGAATGTAATGGAATTAAGTCAACAAGTTTAATTGATGGAGAATATGGAATTCTACTATATTCCTTCATTAGTACTTATAAATAGACAAACGTCTGTGAGTAAGGGGTGTTTGGAGTTGCGATTTGAAGGAAATTATGTGATATGGAATAGCACATAAATCAGCAGTAACAAATGGGCTGCAAGAGATAGTTGCTTGTGTCTCAAGTTGAGATAATATGATAATCAGCTCTTTAATTCTTAGTCACATTACTAATTATATACTCGTAAGTATTTACAAGTAAAATGGCCCAAACCGGTTTATTACAACTACTCCTAAAGTGTTTAATGGAACCACTAAAGTGTTTATTACAACTATAGCCAAATTCAGTTTCAATATCATACATACAATCACAATAGACTTAAACAAGAAGATAATGAATAAAAAACGATACGATACAATACGAAAAACAAACCTAAACCAGGATTATCTCTGATCCCACATTTCATTTCGGGTCGATTATTACCGGATTCTCCTTCACCACCAGGATACATTACATCTTTCAATCCTTGTTCATTACCAACATACTCCTCACCCTCTTCTTTATCCTCCATAACCTCACCACCATTTCTTCTATCATCCAACAAAATAGGCTCTTCACTCCCACTCCGGTTCAAACCCGGTTCAATCTCAAAACCTCTACTCCTAGCCCTCCCCTGAACCGGTTCACCTACAATATCCGGTCCAACACCTCTCTCCAAATCAAACCCATTTCTGGTACTAGTATTACTAGAGGTTCCAACTTCACCAGAGAAAATGGAAATGAACCCGGTTCGTTTAGCCCAAGATCTTAAGTTTCTGGGATTATGGTCACCACTTTTTGATATAAAAGGTTCGATTTTGGAATGACCCTTTTGTTTCTTTTTTGATTCTGAGTTTGACCCACCTGACATTTTTTATAAAGTTTTTAAGAAACTAAACAAAAGACATTTGTTCTTCAAGATTTTGTTACAGTCACTTGGTAACTATAGGGGAGTATTGGGAGTGAGTTTATTACGGAAATGCCACTGGGATTTGATTTGAGTTTGTTTGGTGGGTTTGTTGTTGCCCGTTGGGACAAAAGTTTAGTGAGAAAGGGTGTCAGTGTCACTTTCAAATGAGTTTCCTTCGATTTCAAGTTTCTCCTCCTTTTATGCAATCACTTTTTTCTTTCAAAAGCTAGAATAAAATCTCATCTTAACTTCTGCATTAAACAAATTTATTACTCTTTTAGAGATATGCATTGCATACAAACTGTCATGTTACATTCTGAGTTATAATAGTGGTGTCGGGTTTTCGGGTTTTGGATTAGACACGTTTTTTACGTTCATGTATCCAAGTTATTAAATCTGATTTGGTTTAGAAAGTTCGGTGTATATGAGACATTATTGCCGGTAGGGTTCGAGTATTTTTATAAACATCGATCTGGTTTCGTTGTTTAATAAATAACCTAAAATATAAACTTATCTCATATTTTGCAATAACGTATAACATTAGTTTTTAACACACTCGCTCTTTCACGTCTAAAAATATCTAAAACAACAAACATTTGAACAAAATGAAAATCTTACTATTAATTCCCATAACAACCCTCATCAACCTATCTTTCTTGTCACATCGCCTTTCTCTTGCAATCTGACAACCTTTAAGTATAAAGCTTATCTCATATTTTGCTCATAAATATACATTTTAATTATTAAAAAACACAAACAACACACAACGGGTTGTTCGACCTCATATCCAAAACCATACAACCTCAAGAAAGCCACAACAAACATCAAAGAACGACAACATAGTAGGATGTCACCCTTCTTACTTTTAGATTACAATGAAATAAAAAGTTAACATAACACAGTGAAACTAAATAAAAAAAAAAGACGATGTTAAAATTAGTATCTGACTATATGTATTTGGTGTAAATTAAGCCTTATAGTTGGACACACCCATATATCACAATAACTAGGCCAGATAAAATTTAGACTCATTCACCATTAGACCTAATGACTCGTTTGCTTTCTTCTTCTTCTTCAAATTGACGTCTGCCACTTCTGTTAAAAAAACACAATACTTTTTTTTTCCTTTCCTTTCCTTTCAAACAATGGTGAGTTAGATTAAAGTATGCACTCATATTTTTCGTGTATGTAAAAGGTGTGTGCAGTCAAAAACTTTAGTGTATTTTATAGTTAAATTTGAGAAAGAAAAAAAAAAACTTTTTTACGCTACTAAACATTTATACAGGGTATGCACGTGCATACCCTATGTATAAGCTAGATTTGCCCCTGCTCTTATGAAATTTTGATTTTCATAACGTAAATTTTGTAAAAAATATCAAATTTCGTAAATGCATCCAGTCCAAAAAAAATATTATTTCTAGACTTGCTTAGATAATCTATTAGTAGGTGTAAAATATAATTAATTCTATTAAACTCAATTGTTTCAACTGAAATCACACTGCTTTTCATGTTTTTTTTCCTTATACTGTAGTTTAAAAACTTTTGTGCACCATGTCAGTGACTCGCATTGGCAACATTGAAAGGATTAGCGTGCAAAGAACAACGTCTCTCATAACTGATCTTTAAAAAAATGTCGAAGGGTTACACTGGTATACACTAAAAGGAACACGCAAGCGAAAATGAGAAAAAGAGTGACAAAATGAAATTGATATAAAGAGGAAATGAGAATACGATAATATTCTCATCGAGGGGTAAGAATCATCCAGGGTATATATATTTATCAAGGATAAATATATATACTCAAGGGGGCGTTTGGTTCAACAAGGGGAGTACTAATTGAATGGGTTTACAAACCCATCACCTTTGGTGGGTTTAAAAAACGCATACTTTTTGAGGGTTTGATACCCATATTTGAATACCAAACCCACCAACCAAACAAATACAATAGGAATGAAAGTCATTCCTTGATACCCATACCCTCATACCAAACACCCCCTAAGTATAAAGGAAACCCACAATTCCTAAAAGGGATATATGGTCGGTCGAACCCCAAAAGGGGTATTTTGACTCTTTGTCAAACTTGTATACTTATGTGATAATTATTAAGAACTTGTACAATTAAGATAACATTTGTATGCCTACAAATACAAAGGGGACCTAAAATAGAAATCACTTTAATCTTATAAACCCTAAAATCCATCCCCTTTCTCCCTTTTGTTCAATCGGTCGAACAACAAACCCAAAGAATTTCGAAAACCCTTAGCCGATCCAAATCGACTTCCACAAATCGATTTCTAGTCGACTTCCTTAGTCGACTAGTTACTCTTTTTTGTACTCTCCTAACTTGCATAGGTTTGTATCCCTAGTTCTACCTATTCAATACTGGTGGATACCTGACGCAATCCAAGTGATGATTCTTCCCCAAGAAACCCTAATTGTTCGATTGAAGCATCAAGGAAAAAAGAAGGTGTTTATGTACTGATCAAGAAGGTTGGGGAGCTTATGTAACTGCATGAATATAAGTAAGTAATTCTAAACACCTTTCATGCGTGTTAGTAGGTTATATCACTGATTAGAATACTATTATCATGGGTTTTAGTCTGCATGGCATTTTTGTGTTTATTTTCTGATATGCATGTTTTACAAGCCATGCATGTGACCACTAATACCCTTCAGTGGTATCAGATCCACCCCAATCATATATAACTTAGCTAGGGTTCTTAGTAATTGCTTCTATTGTCTTAAAAATTGAATCTTTGGTTTTGTTATTTTTTTGTTTGGTTGATTTATGCAATTAGGGTTTTACGGGTTTTGCTTTTTGTTGACAACTAGGGTTTAATCAAATTCGGTGATCACATTAGAGTTTATGTGTTTGGATCACATAAGGTCGATTCATTAGGGTTTTCTGAACCCTAAATTTGTCGACTTTATGAGGATGCAAGGGTATCCAAGATCAAACGGAAAACCCTAGTTTGTGTTGTCATGTAAATTGCAAGAACCAGGTTTACCTATATTTTTTATTTATTATTTTTTTCATTTTTTTATACAGACAGTTTTGTTTTCCATGTATGATTTAGAGTTTCGGATATTTTTGGTAAGATGAAAACTTTACTAAAAATGTGCTAAAACTATTTTTGGAAACCTTAGATTACCAAATTAGATCATACGTTAAACAAAATAGCTTAGGGAACAAGAAAGACTGATCAGGATTTACCTAAACCCTAGGTGGGTCGATTTTGATGATCCTAGCTAGATGGGATCATAAAATTCAACTAGGAATAAATCTTGGTGATTATGTAATTAGTTTTTATAAACTGATGAAAGTTCAATTGTACTTAATTTGAAATATGGGATTCATAATTATGGAAACTAGGGTCTTACAATATTTAAGGGTAAAAGCCAGTAAATAACAACTTACTTTCAAAAATGTACCGACTTGAAACTCTTACCTTTTTATTATCAAATACACAAACGTACTTTCAATTTTATTTCGACTTGAAACACTTTATATACCGTTAGTCATCATGTGGCAACGTTAGTCCATTTAGTCAACGAACGTTTGCAAAGTTAGTCCTTTTATACTAACTGTTATTACGTTTTTACACGATTTTATACATTTTTGTCCCTTTTTACACGAATCCATTCGTTTTTACACGATTTTATACGTTTTTGTCCGTTTTTACACGAATTCATTTGTTTGTACGTTTTCGTCCGTTTTTACATGTTTTCGTCCGTTTTTTAAGTCTTCGTTCATTTTTACACGTTTCCGTTCGTTTTTATACGTTTTGATCCATTTTAAACGTTTTCGTTCGTTTTTCACGTTTTTGTTCGTTTTTCACGTTTTCGTTTGTTTTTGCACGTTTTTTCGTCCGGTTTTACACGTTTTCGTCTGTTTTTTTTAAGTATTCATCCGTTTTTACACGTTTTCGTTCGTTTTCATACCTTTTTGTCTGTTTTTACAGGAATTCATCAGTTTTTTATGTTTTCCTTCGTTTTTGCATGTTTTCATCTATTTTTTACGTTACGCGTTTTCGTTCTTTTTCATACATTTTTGTATGTTTTTACACGAATTCATCCGTTTCGGAATGCACACCCTACTAGGTATGCATTAACTGTTAATCCTACTATATATGTTTCCTCTATTAAACAGTTTTGGTCTTCTGCTATGGTCAAAACAATTAATGAGGAAGAACAAATCCATGCCACTGTAGATGGAAAGGAGATACTTATAACTGAAGCATCCGTTAGAAGAGCTCTTGATCTAGCAGATGTTGAAGTTGTTGAGTGTCTTCCAACTTCTACAATTTTTGAAAACATGGCATTGATGGGGTATGAAAAGAATTCTGACAAACTTACTTTTTACAAATCCCTTTTCTCCCCACAATAGAAATTTCTTATCCATATTGTCTTGCACTGTTTAAGTCCAAAAACAACTGCTTGGAATGAATTTAGCAGCAATATGGCTTCTGCTATTATCTGTTAGGCTTTAAATGAAAATTTCAAATTTTCCAAACTGGTTTTTGATAGTATGGTTAAGAAATGGGATAATATGTCTGGAAAATTTTATATCTATCCAAGAATTTTACAAGTACTTTTAGACAAACATTTTGAGGAAAAGCCAATTCATAAAAAGGTTTATACTGCCTCTTCTCATACTAAAAAGGTTTTTGCAAATATGAGAAGAATTGGCAAATGATTTTCTGGTATTGTAAAACCTTTGTTTCCTCACACGGTGTTGCTAAACCAACCTCAATTGGGTGAAGGTTCACGCACTCCCACTGATATCCAACACACACCTAAAATTTTACCATCATCTTCTCAACCATAAAAGACCTACAAATCTAGGAAGCCAAAAAGAAAGGACACTGAGATCCCTCAGTCCAGTGGTCCTACAGACATTGTAGCAGATGAGGCTGTCAATGAGGAGATGGATGAGAATTTGGTGAGGGCTACCACTACTGCTTCTAGCTTAGAAGCAAAGCATGGCAGTGGTAACATTGATAAGACCCAATCTAAGGCATAATCTAATGATTGTAGTTCCAATGGAGCTGATTCAAGTGATGGTCCCAGGTGCCAAGAAACCATGGTGGTACTTCTGCTCATACTAGGTATGAGAGGGTATCTAAAATATCCAACGTGTTAATACAAATATCGTCATTAAACGTTATTTATATTTTTGATCTTTACCTAAGTTTTGTTAACGACAAAAGTAAATTTAATTTTTATAAAGCTTAAAGCTTGTCAAGTTTAATAGATATTAAAACAAGCTTTTTCAAACAATATCTTCATCACTCAAGCATTTACATTGTGATTAATCATATCTTAATATGACTCTAACCATAATGTATGATAGTAGTTTTTAGAATGTTTTAGTTTCTTAAAAACTAAACATTACTTATGTATTTGCATATTTCTAAAAATAGAAAAACAACACATGACATCATGTGATGCATCATGGAAATCATTGGAAGATCTCATTAGATATTTTGTGTAGATTTGGACTCTTCATATCTTACACAATCTTGCATAGACATGGTTGACTTTGGCAAGATCTTGATATCTTGCTGTCGACCTCGGCGACACAAAAAAGCTATAACAGGCGGAACCCTTTTAAAGGGGTCCGCATCTGTCAGTGCTCACGATTGTTTTGGCTATAAATAGCAAAGCCAAACCAAGTAGTTTTTCATCCCTTTCCATCATACTCTCATACATATCTCTCTCTAACCTTTCTAACTCGTTTCATATCATATTAGTGATCTCTTTTGTAGCAAAGAAGATCAAGTCACATTCAAGCTTCAACGAGAAATTGGAAGTCTTGTTTGTTTGGTGTTGTATGATCTTGTGTTGATTCATACTTTATTGTTGTACCAAACTATCATAATCTTGTGAGTGTGAGTGGTTAGTATTTTAGTCCTCAAAATACATTGTGTGTGGGAGTGGTTGTACCCTTGGAAAGAACTCGACATTTAGCTTAGTGTCAGAAATAGTGTAAGCGAAGTGTAAAGGTTTCTCCGCCGGTGAAAGGAGCTTATTGACTAGTGAAGTTAAACTCTCGAGTGTGAGACTCGGGGAGTGGAGTAGGGCTAGGAAAAAAAGTATTTGTAGACCGAACCACTATAAACAACTTGTTGTGGTTTGATCATTTCTTTCCTTATTTACTCTTTACATATTGCTTACATATTTCATTAACATATCTAAGATCAATTCAATAAGTTTCAAAACAAAGTTTTTAATCGGTAAAATATTCAACCCCCTTTCTAGTTTTCTACAATTGGTATCAAAGCCTCGTTGCTCAATAATTTCTAAAATAATTTGTATTTTATAAACTTGAAACGATCCATGGATTCCGAAAACTTTAAAGAAGGGCAATCTATGCAAAGACCACCACTCTTTGAAACCAATGGATTTATCTATTGAAAACCGCTTTGAAACATATGTAAAATCAAAAGATATAGATCTTTGGTTTGTTATTGTTAAATGGGATTTTAGTTCTACAACAAAGGATATTTCTGTTGATGAACAAAAGAAATTAACTGCTAAAAACAATGAAGCTAAAATGATGTTTTATAATGCTTTGCCTAGAAAAGAATATGAAATAATTTTTATGTGTGAAACCGCCAAAGATATTTGGGAATCCTTGATTGTTACACATCAAGGAAATTCACAAGTCAAGGATAACAAAATTGATCTTCTTGTTCAACAATATGAACAATTTGTTATCCCTGAAGATGAAACCATTGATTGTGGCTTTGCTCGCTTTAATACTATTATTACATCACTTAAAGCACTTGATGAATCTTTTCGTAGTAAGAACTTTGTCAGGAAATTTCTTAGAGCACTCTATCGGAAATGGAGAGCTAAAGTGACCGCTATTGAAGAATCAAAAGATCTCTCAAAAATGTCACTAGACGAGCTAATCGGTAACCTCAAAGTACATGAAATGGTGATGGAGAAAGATTCGGAGATCATCAAAGGAAAAAGGGGGAAGATCGAATCCGTTGTGTTAATACAAATATCGTCATTAAACGTTATTTATATTTTTGATCTTTACCTAAGGTTTGTTAACGACAAAAGTAAATTTAATTTGTATAAAAGCTTAAAGCTTGTCAAGTTTAATAGATATTAAAACAAGCTTTTTCAAACAATATATTCATCATTCAAACATTTACATTTATGATTAGTGACATCTTGATATGACTCTAATCATTATGTATGATAGAAGTTTTTAGAATGTGTTAGGTTCATAAAACCAAACACTACTTAAGTACTTGCATATTTCTAAAAATAGAAATACAACATATGACATCATGTGATGCATCATGGAAATAATTGGAAGATTTTATTAGATATTTTGTGTGGATTTGTACTCTACATATCTTGCACAATCTCACTTAGATAGAGTTGACTTTGTCAAGATTTGATATCTTGGTCGCCGACTCGGTGGTACTAAATTGGACACAGGCGGAACCCTTTAAAGGGTTCCATGTCCGTGGACGCCTCGTCCATTTTGGCTATAAATAGCAATGCCAATCCAAGTAGTTTTTCATCCCTTTCTAATATACTCATACATATCTTCTCTAACCTTTCTAACTCAGTTTCATATCATAGTAGTGATCTCTTTTGTAGCAAAGAAGATCAAGTCACATTCAAGCTTCAAACGAAGTTGGAAGTCTTGTTTGTTTAGTGTTGTATGATCTAGTGTTGATTCATACTTCATTGTTGTATTAAACCATCATAATCTTGTGAGTGTGAGTGATTAGTATTTTAGTCCTCAAAATACATTTGTGTGGGAGTAGTTGTACCCTTGGAAAGAACTCGACATCTAGCTTAGTGTCGGAAATAGTATAAGCGAAGTGTAAAGGTTTTCTCCACGGTGAAAGGAGCTTGTTGACTAGTGAAGTTAAACTCGAGTGTGAGACTCGGGAGTGGAGTAGGCAAGGAAAAGAGTCCTTGTAGACCGAACCACTATAAACAACTTGTTGTGGTTTGATCATTTTTCCTTATTTACTCATTACATATTGCTTGCATATTTCATTAACATACTCAAGTTCAATATCAATTGATCTTCAATAAGTTTCAAAACAAAGTTTTTAATTGGTAAACTATTCAACCCCTTCTAGTTTTCTACAATTGGTACCAGAGCCTCGTTGCTCAAGAATTTCTAAAATAACTTGTATTTTATAAACTTGAAACGATCCATGGATTCGAAAACTTTAAATAAGGGCAATCTATGCAAAGACCACCACTCTTTGAAACCAATGGATTTATCTATTTGAAAACCGTTTTGAAACATATGTAAAATCAAAAGATATAGATCTTTGGTTTATTATTGTTAAAGGGATTTTAGTTCTACAACAAAGGATATTTCCGTTGATGAACAAAAGAAATTAGTTGCTAAAAATAATGAAGCTAAAATGATGCTTTACAATGCTTTACCTAGAAAAGAATATGAAAGAATTTTATGTGTGAAACCACCAAAGATATTTGGAAATCTTTAATTGTTACACATCAAGGTAATCACAAGTCAAGGATAACGAAATTGATCTTCTTGTTCAACAATATGAACAATTTGTTATCCCCAAGATGAAACCATTGATTGTGGCTTTGCTCGCATCAACACAATTATTACATCACTTAAAGCACTTGATGAATCTTTTCGTAGTAAGAACTTTGTCAGGAAATTTCTTAGAGCACTTCATCCCAAATGGAGAGCTAAAGTGACCGCTATTGAAGAATCAAAAGATCTCTAAAAAATGTCACTAGATGAGCTAATTGGCAACCTCAAAGTTCACGGAATGGTAATGGAGAAAGATTCAGAGATCATCAAAGGAAGAAGGAGAAGATCAAATCCGTCACTCTAAAAGCAAAGGCGGAATCAAGCGATGATGATGAATCTTGCTCAGTAGTGAAGATGAGGAGTATGCCATGGCCGTTAGAGATTTTAAGAAGTTCTTTAGAAGAAGAGGAAAGTTTGTAAGACAACCTCGAGAAGAAAAAAGCCATTCAAAAGATCGGGATGACAAAAGGGTAAAGGTGAAAGAAAGTGTTTTAGATGTGGTGATGCAAATCATCTCATAGGAGAATGTCCCAAGCCACCTAAAAGCAAAACTCAACGAGCTTTTGTAAGTGGTGCTTGAGTGATAGTGAAGCCGATGAAGAATCAAGCAAGGAAGAGATCGCCTAATGGCACATGAGTCAAACGAGGTACTTTCCGACTCTTCTTATTCTTCTATAGATGATGACACCTTGCAAAGACAATATAATCAATTGTGTGAGCTAAGTCTAAAAATCATAACTAAAAATAAATTTTTAAAACCAAAAGGAATTTTGGAAAATGAAGTATATGAGTTGAAAGAAAAGCAAAACGACTTGAAAAGGAAAAGCAAATGACGATGATTGTAAATCATGTCAAGAGCTTAATCTTGAAATAGAAAACTAAAGCTCACACAAGAGGTTCTAATCGAAAATAATTTAAGTTTAAAAGATTTAACAAAACATCGCTCTTGCCGATGAAATAGTTAAAATCCATAAAACACCAGGAGACATGAATGGGCTAGGTTTTAATGAAGTATTAATTCCAAAGTGTCAAAACAAAATGGTCGAAAAAGACGAACATTCTGTCAAAATTGATGCAAGACAAAGATGTGACTATACGGAACCAAAATAAGGGTTTCCGTCCGTTGTACAAAATGGTGTTGTGGGTACTCAAATGGGACGAGAATGTTTGTAATACGGACCGCATGAATTTGTCAAAGTAACAAAGAAAACCAAGGATAGTGTTAAACTAAAACCAATTGTTACATCGTGAGTAGGACTTGCTAAAAATGAATTTAGATCAAAACCACTCAACAACGATATAAAGCACCTTTTGCCAAACGCCTTTCCTAAGAGCAACCACAACGTACAACCCAACTACCAACACAATGGTTGGAATCAAAACTTTCTAGACCATATCAAACTCCAGATTACATGTCATGGAACTCTTACCCATCATTTCCATACATAAATCAAATAAATGGTATGTTTAACCCAAACGGACCCATGAGATATTGGGGACCAAATGCTTGAGTTAATTACTTAGGTATGCTTGAAAGTTGGATTGGAACCCGATGAATGGATAAAGATGGTGGATGCTCACGGCATATGACGGCAAAGAAAGTCTCTTCTCATCATACCAAGAGTATGACGGAGGTAATGTCACTTTTGGTAGCAATCTCAAAAGCAAAATCATTGGCAAAGGTACGATCGCTCATAACTCCCTAACTATTGAAAATGTTTCTCATGTGGATAGGTTAGGATTTAATCTACTTAGTATTAGCCAATTATGTGATAAAAAGTATAAAGTACTATTTGATGAAAATGGTAGTAAAATACTAAAAGATGGTATCACCATAGCTAAAGGAGTTAGGAAAAATAACATATATGTCATGAAGATAGATAAAACATATAACAACAAGCTTTGTCTAACAACATTAGATGATAGCTCATATCTTTGGCATAGACGCTAGGTCACGCTAATATGAGACTTATACAAAACCTATCTTCAAAATAGCTAGTTAGAATTTACCAAAACTAAAATATGACCAACACTTTTGCGACGCTTGCAAAATTGGTAAACAAACCCATAGTAGTCACAAATCTAAAAATATGGTGTCCACATCTAAGTGTCTAGAATTATTACATATGGACTTGTTTGGACCATCCGCTATAAGAAGCTACGGAGGCAACTTATACACTTTGGTCATAGTAGATGATTACTCAAGGTTTACTTGGACGTTGTTTTTGAAAACCAAAATGAAGCTTTTGATAAATTTGAAATTTTAGCAAGAAAATTCAAAATCTACTAGGTGTTAAAATTGTGTCGATCCGAACGGATCATGGTTGTGAATTTGAAACGAAACTCAATTTGGAAACTTTTGTGATACAAATGGTATAACACATAACTTTTCCGCTCCACGAACACCTCAATCAAATGGAGTAGTAGAACGAAAATATAACAATTCAAAAATGAGTAGAACAATGCTTAATGAACAAAACATTCCTCAAAAGTTTTGGTGTAACGCCGCTGACACTTCTACATATATTTTGAATAGAGTCTTAATACGTCCTTTCTTAAACAAAACACCATATGAGCTTTATAAAGGTAAAAATCCAACGTTAGGATATTTTAGGGTCTTTGGTTGTAAATGCTTTATTCTTAATACTAAGGATTATCTCACCAAGTTTGACCCAAAGTCTTATGAAGGTGCATTTCTTGGTTATTCTCAAACTAGTAAAGCTTATATTGTCCTAAACAAAGAAACAATGATAGTCGAGGAATCGTTGAACATAACATTCGACGAAAGTCCACCTCCCTCTAAGACATCACCTTTGGTAGATGATGACTTAGTTGAAAGTCAAATTAATGATAACAAGGTAGATGAACCATTAAATAAGGAAATTATAAACATCAAAGAATCTAAAAGTCATCCTTTAGAAAAAGTCATAGGACAACTTAATCAAAGAACCTTAAGGTCACAAGCCCAAAATCAAAGTAATTATTTTTGTTTTGTATCCACCATTGAACCGAAAACATAAATGAAGCAATAAAAGATGAATCATGGGTAATTGCCATGCAAGAAGAATTAAACCAATTCGTTAGAAATGATGTTTGAAAATTAGTTCCAAAACCTAAAGATCAAACCATAATTGGAACGAAATGGGTTTTTCGAAATAAAATGGATGAAAATGGTATAGTATCTAGAAACAAAGCTACACTTGTTGCACAAGGCTATAATCAACAAGAAGGTATTGATTATGATGAAACTTATGCTCCGGTAGCTAGACTCGAATCTATTAGAATATTACTTGCTTATGCATGTGCTTATGACTTTAAATTATTTCAAATGGATGTTAAAAGTGCTTTCCTTAATGGGTTTATTAACGAAGAAGTGTATGTTGCTCAACCTCCCGGTTTTACCGACTTTGAGAAACCACATCATGTCTTCAAACTCAAGAAAGCATTGTATGGTCTTAAGCAAGCACCAAAAGCTTGGTACGATCGACTTAAGACTTTTCTTATTGATAACAAATATTCTATGGGATTAGTAGATAATACTCTTTTTACCAAGAAAAAGGAATCACCTATTATCATTGTTCAAATATACGTTGATGACATTATATTCGGATCAACTTGTCAAGAGCTATGTGATGATTTCTCTAAAATCATGCACGACGAGTTTGAAATGAGTATGATGGGTGAGTTAAATTTCTTTCTAGGACTTCAAATTAAACAACTAGAAGATGGCATTTTCTTTTAACCAATCTAAATATATAAAAGACATGCTTAAGAAATTTGGTCTTGAAGATTCCAAACCAACTAAAACACCCATGTCTTCTGGACACTAAACTCACCAAGGACGAAGAAGGTGAATCCGTAGATAACACTAAATATAGAGGAATGATTGGTAGCATACTCTATTTACGGCTAGTAGACCCGACATTATGTTTAGTGTTTGTCTATGTGCTCGCTTTCAAGAAAACCCAAAGGCATCACACTTAGAAACCTTAAAAGGATTTTAGATACATTAAGGAACAACGTGTTTAGGATTATGGTATCCCAAAGGAACGGGTGTAGAAACCATAGTGTATGCCGACTCGGATCATGCCGTGACTATGTCGATAGAAAAGTATGAGTGGTATTTGCACTTTGTTGGACATTGTCTCACCTCATGGTTTGCAAAGAAGCAAACGGCCTTAGTCATCTCAACCATCAAGCCGAGTATCGTTTCACCGGAAGGCATGTCAACAAGCTCTTTGGATGAAGCAAGCTCGTGAGATTACGGAATTCATCTCAACGATATTGTGATACAAGAAACCTCTATAAATTAATACCGATAAATTAATAACCTCGATAAAATTAATAATTTGTCCATCCCAACTTGGGACCAAGACAAATTTGAGTCCAATCGATAAAATAATAAGATAATAATTTTTTGAAACCCCAAGGTATATATATTAGTCCCAACGAAACTATAAATTAATAATCGCTAAAAATTCCATATATATGCGTATATATATATATATGTGTGCGTGAGAGAGAGATACACTTCTAAATCCCAAGATTGTTTAGTAAAAATAAATCCATAGTCACTTGTTTTTTGTTGAACTTCAAATCTATATTGAGTTTATCATAAAATCTCCTTATTGCACTAAAGAGTTGATGCGTTGTCTTCTCGTATTGCAACAAAAAGTGTTAATTTTATTTTCATAAAGTGTGAATGTGTATTTATAATATGTTAATTGGAACTTGTTTTTCAAATTTATCTTTCGTCTCTAATGAGTATGAATTGTAACTAGCTAGTATATTAGACTTGAAAATTTAAAGTCATGCGTAAAACCTTTTTAAATTAATAAATTATTAATTTATCGATATAATAATATCTCTAAATTAATAAAATATCCCGTCCCAACACTATTAATTTATAGAGGTTTTATCGCTTTATGACAACAAAGGAGCCATCGATCTCAAAGAAGAATCCTGCTCAACATGCTCGCATAAAGCATATTAAAATCATCATCACTTTCTTCATGACAATGTTCAAAAGGAAACATCTCAATCGAGAAAGTATCCTCCCAAGACAACATTGCCGACATCTTAACTAAACCTCTTAAACGAGAACCTTTAATCTTCTTAGACTTGGTTTAGGGTTAATGGAACCAAACATGTAGAATAAACATAGCCCAAAACATTAGAATAGTCAAACAAAACAATTTTGTCTTGTAATGCCATCAGTAGCTACGGCACCAAACGATAACACGGAAGGAACCAATATTTTGGTACCGTCTCGTCCGTGGTGTCTACAAAAGCAAAACCGCTATATACTAAGCATCCTCTTCTCAAAACCCACTTTGCCAAAACGTAAACATTAAACCAAGCTCATCATTGACACCTTCCCACTCACTAATCATCAAGATAACATCATTGTAAGTATCCTAACTACATTTTATCTCTAAATTCGAGTCTAGGATTCTTATTTATGCACAAAACTATCACAAATCATTACATGGGGTTTTATGTATGCTTTTATACTAAATATGAATTCAATTGGCAAATTGCATAACTAGTCATTGAAATTATGTACTACATTATCATATTGCATAAACAAATCATGTTTCCCACTAATCAAAAGATAATGAATATAAGGCCTTATTCAAATAACCAAACACCCCATGTCAAAAGTTTTGAAAAGCTTCTCACTTGTAGGAAAACAATTTTTCATTACTAATACAAATAGAAACGTTAAATTTTCATCACTTGCATGCTCTTGAATACTAAAGGTATTGCATAACTAATATGCATTCTCGGGTATATTCAAATGAAGTTACATTGAATTAGAGCATTCATGGTAGCCTTAAGATTCTATGATCACAAAGTTACATCTTACTAAGGAAAAAGTAGAAATATTTAAGAGTCATGGTATTTGCCAAACACCCCACTAAAACCATTTTTTGTGCATAAAATGAGTCGAGATAACCGCAACTCCAAATTGTTTTCATATAGGCACACTAGAACCAAAACGTTAAAATTTATTCTCATTTTTAACATATTAATTCTTGTCCTTAGAATAACCATGG
The DNA here is from genome assembly GCA_022545495.1 of Chrysanthemum lavandulifolium. Classification (NCBI taxonomy): domain Eukaryota; kingdom Viridiplantae; phylum Streptophyta; class Magnoliopsida; order Asterales; family Asteraceae; genus Chrysanthemum; species Chrysanthemum lavandulifolium. The sequence goes on along the minus strand of CM040245.1, from coordinate 144,022,232 downwards.
TAGCCATTTTGTGCATAAAAGATTCTATGATCACAAAGACACCCTTAACTACATTCCCAAACACCACAAAACCAAAGGACTTACTAAGTAAAAAGTAGAAATATTTAAGAGTCTAGAATCAAGGTATTTCCATGAGGGTAGAACTATTCACTCATCCTTCCTTGAAAATACCAATCTTCGTGAAGAACTAGCCGCCATTCAATTCGATTGTCTTCTTGACATCGATGAACCAATTTGTCCTAGGTTTGTGTTAGAATTCTATGCTAGTGTGACCGGCTTTAGTGATGAAGACGATGATGAATATTGTCTTAGGTTTAGAATCAATCAAAACGACTACACCATCACCTTAGGCAACTTTGCTCAAGTGCTAGGAATTCCCAACCGAGGAACTTGTGTCTACACGGATAAGTGGTCACTCACGGCTCTTGATGCAATCAATGACCGCTTCTTCCCTACCAAACCCGCTTGGCCAATAAGGATGCCATCCGTGAACACCTTTTAACCCAAAAGTGATACAACCCAGTTACCCGAAAGGAAAGGAGGTAAACCGAGATCCATATGGAATGGAGCTAAATGAACTTAAACCGAATTTAAGAAATGGGAGGAGCTACTTAGAGCCAAAGTCATTAGCACCATAGGAAATAGGGATAACATAAACGCTGCCTTTGTTACATGCTCTACAACTTGTCCATTCGACAACCATTCAACTTAGCCTACTACATAGCTAGGAGAATGATTGATATTCCAACTCAAGGATCGGTTGTTCTTCCATACGGGATGCTTCTCACCCGCCTCTATAGAAACTTTGCACCAATTCCTCCAACCCCAAAAGGGATGCACCTTCACTATGAACTCATCCTCACATCTTTGTACCTTTGAGTGATGAACGAGTTGCTAAGACAAAAGGCAAGAGAGCAAAACCTCCAACTCCATCATCATCATCATCAAATAGCTCCAAGGATGGTCTTCCAAGCTCTCGTCTCCCACCTCACGAGTATTATGCGTGTCTTCCCGAGATTGAAAATGAATCAGCGGAATTCAAGCAAACTAAGGGAATGTTCAAGTGCCTTGGTAGGATGATGAACAATATTTACAAGAAGTTGGACAAATGAGGGTACTTTAAGGAGTGTTTGGAACAATACATTATCATTAATGTTTGGTACTATTTAGTTGTTTTTATCTTGTAGGATGATAATATAACTTCTAAAACTGATGTATGCTAACAATCTTATGCAGGGGGATAGCACAAGTATGCTATCAAATTTTACCCATTTTTACTATAATGTGAAAATCAATAAGCCTTGCTCAAAATCTATGCTCCACTATGTTTATACATGTGTTATTTACTTTTCCTAACTAGAAATGTTTAGTATAACACCTTTTGAGAAAAATTTCGTGTTTCGAAAAATTCCCACACCTAAAAACATACTGCCTTGTTTTCTCAGACTGACGGATCGACGGCACCAACGATTTGGTACCGTCCGTTATGTAAATGGTACTGCCAGCACTGACAAAGCGGACTAGACGTCACCCTTTTAGGGTTTCTACTGTATGATTTTGGTGTCGTGGATCCTCCGTGTAATTTTTCAATTTCACTCTTTGTGATTCCAAATTACCATCCATTACTTATAAATCAATCTTAACTAGTTTATACTCTTATTAGAACTAGTATACTTCACTTAGGTATATAAGAAACCATTTCTCACCAAAATTCAAAATTTGAAAAATCCACCCAAGGAGCCCTTTATATAAAGGAAGGAACCAAATTTTTGGTACCTTCAAACTGCTGGTGATCGATTGTTAGAAATTCCACTCATTAGAACACATTTATTGCAAATCTTTTCTTCTTCACTCCATCTCTTGAATGCATTGACTTGGGTGATATGACTAGCATTCAACCCACTTCCAAATCATTAGAACCTCATCTCTTCAATGGTTTAACATCAAATCAAACACATTTCTCCATAATTCTTCACTTCTATAAATTAAGAGGTTTTACCATGATCATCCTCACACCTTCTTCATTCTTACTATCATCTAGCAAAGAAAACCAAAATCAAAATGACAAAATCATCTCCAAAACCTTGCAAGAAGACCGCTAGAATTAGTGTGAGGCCTTGTTGCTTCGTTAACCTTAGCTCCTCATCCGAGTCTTCTCCACTCACAATCTCATCTCCCATCCGAGATGATACAAGTCTTACCAGCTACACCAAATCAATCACACATTGTGATCACCAATCCACCACCCACAAAACACCAACTTCACCTCCACCGCACCCATCCAAACATCCAAAACACCTCACCACCTTCACCACCAAGGTCTCCTACTCTCATGCCTATGGAGTTATTCTCCACTCCACCAACTTCACTACATCTTTTTGGAGGACTTGGATGACTTGCCTCCCAGGCCAAATCATCCACCACCATTGCCATCCTTTGGCACAATTGAGCAAATAGCTCATGAATCTCCAAGGTCATCTTTGACCCAAACGCCCACTAGGGCCAAAACCTCTTCTTCCACCCCATTTACAAAGACATTCATGGTCCTTTATGGGATCATCCACTCCCAACATCAATGTCCCTCATCTGAGGACATTGAGGAGTGCATGGGATGCCAATCCTACTAGAGAGGAGATTCAAGCGAACTCCACAACCTCCACCAATTCAAAGGCATGGTGGATTATCACTTAAGTGAGACTATGCAAATGCAAAATGCTTTGCTTGCCTCCATCATGACCACCCCAAACATTCCCAAAGACCACCAACACATCTACCATTCCTCCACCACAACCTCCCCAAAATTCTACCCTCCTAGGCATGGTTGCTCAACTTGTGAGCAAACGGCCCAAACCATGGAAAGGACCCGGTTATGGTCCATGACTTCCAAGAGGAAATGAGGTTCATCCTCAATCATATCCTCGAGCGCTCAACGCTTTTCTCATCCACCATCTAACTAGGATGGTCATAGATTAGCATTTCTAGTTCTTCTTTTCTTAGGATTTTTTTTTTTTTATTGTACTAAAACACATCATTGTGTTCTCCTTTCATGATCTTTGTTCATGAAAATTTTAACTAATGAATGGTGTTTTCATTATAGTGTTGGTACTTTTACATAATGTTTGGAAATGTTATGAATGATCATTATTACTAACATTTTTTGTAGCTTTATTTTCACAATCCATGTATCTTCCCATTAAGCACCCAATTTGGGGAGCTTTGATCATGGGGAGATAATGGCTCGCTCATTACATTCAAGATCGCCTCTTCTTTTGTTGAGACAAAAAGAGGAGAAAATATAGAACTTGATTATATTTTGACTTTTCTCGAAAAGTCAACCGACATTGACTTTCCAAAAAGTCAAACAAGATACCTCATTGATAATACTTGACTTTTCTTAAAAGTCAATCGCATACTTTGACTTTCTCGAAAAGTCAACATCATGCATCAACTAGTGAATACTTTGACTTTCGTAAAAGTCAAACATCATACACTTGCATTATCATTCTCTTTCAAGTTCTAAAACTAATATTTTATAACTCTTGCATTAAACTTTGTATCTTTTATAAAAATAAATTTATATTTTGTCCTCAACAAAAGGGAGATTGTTAATACAAATATCGCCATTAAACGTTATTTATATTTTTGATCTTTACCTAAGTTTTGTTAACGACAAAAGTAAATTTAATTTTATAAAAGCTTAAAGCTTGTCAAGTTTAATAGATATTAAAACAAGCTTTTTCAAACAATATATTCATCATTCAAACATTTACATTTATGATTAGTGACATCTTGATATGACTCTAATCATTATGTATGATATTAGTTTTTAGAATGTGTCAGGTTTATAAAACCAAACACTACTTAAGTACTTGCATATTTCTAAAAATAGAAATACAACATATGACATCATGTGATGCATCATGGAAATCATTGGAAGATTTTATTAGATATTTTGTGTGGATTTGTACTCTACATATCTTGCACAATCTCACTTAGATAGAGTTGACTTTGGCAAGATTTGATATCTTGGTTATCGGATCTTGCGGTACCAAATTGGTACACGGGCGGAACTCTTTAAATGGTTCCGCGGTCCGTGGACGCTCCTGTCCATTTTGGCTATAAATAGCAATGCCAAGCCAAGTAGTTTTTTCATCCCTTTCTAATATACTCTCATACATATCTTCTCTCTAACCTTTCTAACTCAGTTTCATATCATAGTAGTGATCTCTTTTGTAGCAAAGAAGATCAAGTCACATTCAAGCTTCAAACGAGAAGTTGGAAGTCTTGTTTGTTTAGTGTTGTATGATCTAGTGTTGATTCATACTTCATTGTTGTATTAAACCATCATAATCTTGTGAGTGTGAGTGGTTAGTTTTTAGTCCTCAAAATACATTGTGTGGGAGTAGTTGTACCTTTGGAAAGAACTCGACATCTAGCTTAGTGTCGGAAATAGTATGTTTAAGTGTAAAGGTTTTCTCCACGGGTGAAAGGAGCTTGTTGACTAGTGAAGTTAAACTCGAGTGTGAGATTCGGGAGTGGAGTAGGCAAGGAAAAAGAGTCCTTGTAGACCGAACCACTATAAACAACTTGTTGTGGTTTGATCATTTCTTTCCTTATTTACTCATTACATATTGCTTGCATATTTCATTAACATACTCAAGATCAATATCAATTGATCTTTCAATAAGTTTCAAAACAAAGTTTTTAATTGGTAAACTATTCAACCCCCCTTCTAGTTTTCTACACGTTGCTCTAAAAGCAAAGGCGGAATCAAGTGATGATGACGAATCTTGCTCCGGTAGTGAAGATGAGGAGTATGCCATGGCCGTTAGAGACTTTAAAAAGTTCTTTAGAAGAAGAGGAAAGTTTGTAAGACAACCTCGAGAAGAAAAGAAGCCATTCTGAAAAGATCGGGATGACAAAAAGGGTAAAGGTGAAAGAAAGTGTTTTAGATGTGGTGATGCAAGTCATCTCATAGAGAATGTCCCAAGCCACCTAAAAGCAAAACTCAACGAGCTTTTGTAAGTGGTGCTTGAGTGATAGTGAAGATGATGAAGAGTCAAGCAAGGAAGAGATCGCTTAATGGCACATGAGTCAAACGAGGTACATTCCGACTCTTCGTATTCTTCTATTGATGATGACACTTTGCAAAATAATACAATCAATTGTGTGAGCTAAGTCTAAAAATCATAACTAAAATAAATTTTAAAAACTAAAAGGAATTTTTAAAAATGAAGTGTATGAGTTAAAAGAAAAGGCAAACGACTAGAAAAGGGAAAAGCAAGTGACGATGGTTGTAAATCATGTCAAACTTAATCTTGAAATAGAAAACTAAAGTTTCACACAAGATGTTCTAATCGAACATAATTCTAAATTTAAAAGGTTTAACAAAACATCGCTCTTGCCGATGAAATAGTTAAAATACATAAAACACCGGGAGACATGAATGGGCTTGATTTAGTGAGGTATTAATTCCAAAGAGTCAAAACAAAACGTCGAAAATGACAAACAAACCTGTCAAAATCAATAAAGACAAAGACGGACTGACGGACCCAAAATAAGGGTTTCGTCTGCTGAAAGAAATGGTGTCGTGGGTACTTCAACAGACGTAATGTTTGTGATACGGACCGAATCTAATTTGTCAAAGTAACAAAGCAAAACAAGGATAGTGTTAAACTAAAACCACCGTTACATCATGAGTAGAACTTGCTAAAATGAATTTAGATAAAAAACTACTCAACAACACATAAAACACCTTTTGCCAAACGTCCCTTTCCAAAGAGCAACCACAACGTACAACCCAACTACCAACACAACGGTTGGAATCAAAACTTTCCTAGACCATATCAAACTCCAGATTACATGTCATGGAACTCTTACCCATCGCTTCCATACATGAATCAAATAAATTGTATGTTTAACCCAAACGGACCCATGAGATATTGGGGACCAAATGCTTGAGTTATTTGCTTAGGTATGCTTGAAAGTTGGATTGGAACCGATGAGTGGATAAAAGATAGTGGATGCTCACGACACATGACGGGCAACAAAGTCTCTTCTCATCATACCAAGAGTACGACGGAGGTAATGTCACTTTCGGTAGCAATCTCAAAACAAAATCATTGGCAAAGGTACGATCGCTCATAACTCCCTAACTATTGAAAATGTTGCTCATGTAGATAGGTTAGGATTTAATCTACTTAGTATTAGCCAATTATGTGATAAAAAGTATAAAGTACTATTTGATGAAAATGGTAGTAAAATACTAAAAGATGGTATCACCATAGCTAAAGGAGTTAGGAAAATAACATATACGCCATGAAAATTGATAACACATCTAATGACAAACTTTATCTAACAACGTTAGATGATAACTCAACTCTTTGGCATAAACGCTAGGTCACGCTTAATATGAGACTTATACAAAACTTATCTTCAAAAGAGCTAGTTAGGAATTTACCAAAACTTAAATATGACCAACACTTTTATGACGCTTGCAAAATTGGTAAACAAACCCATAGTAGTCATAAATCTAAAAATATGGTGTCCACATCTAAGCGTCTAGAACTATTGCATATGGACTTGTTTCGTCCATCCGCTATAAGAAGCTACGGAGGCAACTTATACACTTTGGTCATAGTAGATGATTACTCAAGGTTTACTTGGACATCGTTTTTTAAAAACCAAAAATGAAGCTTTTGATAAATTTGAGATTCTTAGCAAGAAAATTCAAAATCAACTAGGTGTCAAAATTGTGTCGATCCGAACGGATCATGGTCGTGAATTTGACAACGAAATTCAATTTGGAAACTTTTGTGATACAAATGGTATAACACATAACTTTTCGGCTCCTCGAACACCTCAATCAAATGGAGTAGTAGAACGTAAAAATAAAACAATTCAAGAAATGAGTAGAACAATGCTTAATGAACAAAACATTCCTCAAAAGTTTTGGTGTAACGCCGTTGACACTTCTACATATATTTTGAATAGAGTCTTAATACGTCCTTTCTTAAACAAAACACCATATGAGCTTTATAAAGGTAAAAAGCCAACTTTAGGATATTTTAGAGTTTTTAGATGTAAATGCTTCATTCTTAATACTAAAGATTATCTCACCAAGTTTGACCCAAAGTCTTATGAAAGTGTATTTCTTGGTTATTCTCAAACTAGTAAAGCTTACATTGTCTTAAACAAAGAAACAATGATAGTCGAGGAATAGTTGAACATAACATTCGATTTAAAGTCCACCTCCTCTAAGACATCACCTTTGGTAGATGATGACTTAGTTGAAAGTCAAATGGTAGAAAGTCAAGAAATAATTAAAATGACAAGGAAGATGAACCATTAAATAATGAGATTATAAACATCAAAGAATCTAAAAGTCATCCTTTAGAAAAGGTCATAGGACAACTTAATCAAAGAACCTTAACGCCACAAGCCCAAAATCAAAGTAATTATTTTTGTTTTGTATCCACCATTGAACCGAAAACATAAATGAAGCAATAAAAGATGAATCATGGGTAATTGCCATGCAAGAAAAGTTAAACCAATTGTTAGAAATGATGTTTGGAAATTAGTTCCAAAACCTAAAGATCAAACAATAATTGAATGAAATGGGTTTTTCAAATAAATGGATGAAAATGGTGTAGTATCTAGGAACAAAGCTAGGCTTGTTGCACAAGGTTATAATCAACAAGAGGGATTGATTATGATGAAACTTATGCACCGGTAGCTAGGCTTGAGTCTACTAGAATATTACTTGCTTATGCATGTGCTCATGACTTTAAATTATTTCAAATGGATGTTAAGAGTGCGTTTCTTAATGGGTTTATTAATGAAGAAGTATATGTTGCTCAACCTCCCGCCACCGACTTTGAGAAACCACATCATGTCTTCAAACTCAAGAAAGCGTTATACGGTCTTAAGCAAGCACCAAAAGTTTGGCACGATAGACTTAAGACTTTTCTTGTTGAAAACAAATACACCATGGGATTAGTAGATAATACTCTTTTTACCAAGAAAAGGAGTCACACATTATCATCATTCAAGTATACGCTGATGACATCATATTCGGATCAACTTGTCAAGAGCTATGTGATGATTTTCTAAAATCATGCACGAGTTTGAGATGAGCATGATGGGTGAATTAAACTTTTTCTAGGACTTCAAATTAAACAACTAGAAGATGGCATATTTTTAACCAATCTAAATATATAAAAGACATGCTTAAGAAATTTGGTCTCAAGATTCAAAACCAACTAAGACACCCATGTCCTCGGACACTAAACTCACCAAAGATGAGGAAGGTGAATCCAGAGATAACACTAAATATAGAGGAATTATTGGTAGCTCACTCTATCTTACGGCTAGTAGACCAAATTATTTTTAGTGTTTGTCTATGTGCTCGCTTTCAAGAAAACCCAAAGGCATCACACTTAGAAGCCTTGAAAAGGATTTTAGATACATTAAGGGAACAACGTGTTTAGATTATGGTATCCCAAAGGAATGGGTGTAGAAACCATAGTGTATGCCGACTCGGATCATGCCGGTGATTATGTCGGTAGAAAAGTACAAGTGGTATTTGCACTTTGTTGGACATTGTCTCACCTTATGGTTTGCAAAGAAGCAAACGGCTTTAGCCATCTCAACCATCAAGCCGAGTACGCCTCACCGGAAAAGCATGTCAACAAGCTCTTTGATGAAGCAAGCTCGTGACTACGAAATTCATCTCAACGATATTGTCATATTTTATGACAACAAAGGAGCTATCGATCTCAAGAAGAATCCCGTCCAACATGCTCGTATTTAAGCATATCGAAATCCGCCATCACTTTCTTCGCGATAATGTTCAAAAAAGAAACATCTCAATTGAGAAAGTGTCCTCCGAAGACAACATTGCCGATATTCTAACTAAGCCTCTCAAACGAGAACCATTCAATCTTCTTAGACTTGGTTTGGGGTTAATGGAACCAAACATGTAGGATAAACATAACCTAAACCTTAGAATAAACAAAACAAAACAATTTTATTTTATACATGCTACTGTAGCCACGAAACCAAACGACAACAAAGACGGAACCGTCTTTATGGTGCCATCTGGTCGTGGTGACATCAGAAGCAAATCTGCTACCTACAAAACATCTTATTCCTCAAAACCCACTTTACCAAAACGTGTAAACATTAGACCCAACTCATTATTGACACCTTCTCACCCACTAATCACTAGAGATAACATCATTGTAAGTATCCTAACTACATTTTATCTCTTAATTCTGAGTCTAGGATTCTAATTTGTGCACAAAATCATTACATGGGGTTTATGTAAACTTTTATACTAAACATGGATTCAATTGGCAAATTGCATAACTAGTCATTAAAATTAGGTACTACATTATCATATTGCTTAAACAAATTATGTTTCCCACTAATCAATAGAAAATAACTATAAGGCCTTATTCAAATAACCAAACACCCCATGTCAAAATTTTTGAAAAGCTTCTCACTTGTAGGAAAACAATTTTTCATTGTTAATACAAATAGAAACGTTATATTTTCATTACTTGCATGCTCTTGAATACTAAAGGTAGTGCATAACTAATATGCATTCCCGGGTATATTCAAATGAAGCCACATTGAATTAGGAGCATTTGGGTTATCTCATGGTATTTGCCAAACACCCCACTAAAACCATTTTTGTGCATAAAATGAGTCGAGATAACCGCAACTCCAAATCGCTTTATATAGGCACACTAGAACCAAAACATTGAGTTTATTCTCATTTTAACATGTTAATTTTGCTCCTAGGAATAACCATGGTAGCCGCAAGATTCTATGATCACAAGGATACCCTTAACTACATTCCCAAACATCACAAAACCAAGGACTCACCAAGAACAAGTCAAAATCTTTAAGAGTCTAGAAACAAGGTACTTTCACGAGGTGTTAGAATTGAAATTCCATGTTAAAGTGTCGGTCACCCCAATTATGGTCTAGCATATGTTAGCTCGAGACATGTCATTATTTACGTTATTTAGTAGTTTATTAGTTAGTTTATAGCGTAGATTAGTTTAGTGTATCACCGTGAGGAAGGACGGTCTTACCCACCGATGCTCGATCCACAAATCCGACAGAGGACGTAGTATTTGTAATTATAAATACCCTTCCATCCTTGGAAGGGGTGGTGCTTTTTCATAATCTAACCTTTCATTTGTAAACCAAGTCTCTACCAAGAACACCCATCTCTTTACTTTCTCTCTCTAAATGGCTAACATGTATTCCATCATCCAAGACCACCCGAATCATCAAACACAATAATATTAATATCCTAACAATTGGTATCAGAGAGCCATGGTTATTGTGTTGTGTTGATTTGTGTGGTTTCGTACCATGGTTATTGTGTTGTTGATTTATTGTGGTTTGTGTATCATCATTTAAATCTGTTTTTACCCATAGTTTTGATCCAGATTTTTTTTTTGGTACTTAGTTTTTAAAAGTTGGTGTATTCTTAATGGTCAAAACAGTCTTGTGGTATTTAAGTTACAAAATATGTCTTGTCTCAATCTTTTGTCCAAGTCTGTTTGTGTTCTCATTTCTTTATGACTGGTACCAACCTATATCCGTGAAAGTAATGGTCATATGGTATATCTTCTTGGTCAAAACGGGTCTAAAAGGATGTCCTTTAGCGCTTATTCGGTTTTTGGTCGGCTTGAGGTCAAAAGAAGCGCTTATGCAAGTTTGTCGGGTTTGCTATGAAGATAAACGAAACATGGTTTAATAATCGCCGAAAGTCAAATGGTCATGTTTATAGTAGCGACTTGTCATTATTGAATGACAAGCGAGTTGTTTACCAAAAACCAAAAGCGAGTTGAGTCAAAAATCAATTAGCGACTTGTCCTTATGTCAAGTAGCGATTTGTAATGAATTTTGGGAGATGCTGTTTTGACAGCGTTTTGTAAGGAAAAAGGGTAGCGACTTGTGAAAAAATGTTAGCGACTTGAAAAAAAAATAGATGTAGCGACTTGTTATTTAACAAGTAGCGACTTGTGTATTCAGACCTAGCGACTTGTGTATTCATAGCGACTTGACAGAAAGGAGATGAAAAAGAGTTTGACCGTGACCACAACAAGACCACGACCACAACCATTACCAACATATCTATTACCAAAACACCAAGACTCGACCTCCATAACACTTACCATCATCAGTCCTATGAGGTACTCAAAGAAGACGTATGCAAAAGAATCTGTCCACTCAGTTTCGACTCAAATCAAAGTTAACCAACAACTAATCATACACTAAACCAAGACAATCATCAATCCCATCTCCAAACTAATCCTAGACTCGACTGAAAAACATCTTATGATCTCAGATTCGGAATAATTTTTTTAATCTGTTAAAGATCTTCTAATTGGACCATTAATCATCATCGATCCCCTCTCTTGTGATACTATTCGAATATAAAGAAATAAACATAACAAGTTTGTTATTTCATTTCTTTGATTCGTTACAAGAAATCAAATGACCAACATCAAAAATTAAAAACGTAAACAACTACAAATCACACCTACCCGAGACCCTTTATCAAGATCTTGAAGCCAAAGCCGCTCACTTGCTCAAGCCATCCCCGTGGGCAGCAATGGAGAT
>CM040245.1:143982496-144010486 GCA_022545495.1 Chrysanthemum lavandulifolium | reverse complement strand
ACTTAAAAGATGTCGTGTTCAGGTTGTTGGGTAGTATCACCCGCTAACTAAACCTGACTAAAATTGTCAGTCCTAACTTCTATATATGCATATGAGTATATGACCCATTTTTATGTAACGGATTTATTTTGTTTTTCTGTTTTGTAGATATGGAAGATAAGGTCGAGCATGTTCTGAACTTGATTCAAAAAGATGGTGACTCGTTCGCTAGAAGGGCAGAAATGTACTACAAACATCGGCCAGATGTCATAAGCTTCGTTGAGGAAACAGTTCGTGCTTATAGATCTTTAGCTGAACGGTATGATAAATTATCAACTGAATTGGCAAAAGCCAACACCACCATAGCTTCTATTTGCCCAGATAAAGTTGAGTATAATGACGACGAAGATTACACTGTCGGTCCTTCAAACACAACCAAAAACGTCCGTCAAAACACAACCAAAATCCCTGAAGCCCCAAAACTTCCTGGTAAAAAATCAAAAGGTTCCAAGATTAACAATGCTACAAAGAAAATAGTTGAAGCAAATCCTTCAAATGATAAGTCAAGTGATGAGACCATAGAAATGTTACAGGCGAAACAAGAAAAGTTGACCCAGGAAGTTAAGTTAGAGCACGAGAGATACCAGGAAGTTAAACAAAAACTTGAATCCCTTCAAAACAAGTTTGACTTGAACCAAGTCAACAATGTTGATGAGTCAAAGTCAAACAATGACCAAAATAAGGCTGAAGAATTGGGAGACTATTGACAAGCTCATGAACAAGATGATTAGCTTGGAAACATCGGTTTCAACCCAAACATCTCTTACAGACACGTTAAAAATACAAAACGCTGATCTACAAACACAAATTCAAAGCTTGAAGTCTAAAAGGCTGCCTTAATGAATTCACAGACAGCTGCTAATCTTGAAGCTAAGAAGAAAGAAGACTCAAGTTGGCAAGAGATGTTGTTGAACGGTTTAGAAGACAAAGATGAGATTCTTCTAGAGGAGTATATAACCATCTTGAAGATCTACAAAGATACCAAGAAGAAACTAAGTGAAGAAGAGAAAAGAAACCAAGGAAATCTTTCTTTCATGAAACCGCCATTGTTAAGAGGGATAACAAGATTCAATTGCTCAGACAAAAACTAAAATTTCTTCAAGAAACTATCGGTGATGATAAGGTAGACATACCTTCGATTGACTTCCTTGATGAACCACAAGTTGCTTCCGCAAGTGAAGAAAAACTAAGGATGGATATTGATGCAATTCTTGCTAGAAATCTTGATTTTTGGTTGAGATTCAGCACTGCATTCCGTCAAGTAAACAAATTCAAGACAATGGTCAAAGATCTTCAGGAAGAGGTTAACAAAGTCAAGACGAAGGGACTAACAAGGAAATCTAGCACATCTATGTTTACCACTGATATAATATCAGATATCATCAAGCCGATATACAAGAATCTTAAAGAGATGGAAAGTAAACTTACAGTATGGTTACAACAAAGCACATTGCTTAAAGATGAAATCCAGGTGATAAACTCGTGTTTATCCAGCATCCAGGAAGAAATAACTCAGGCTTTGAGGGAAGGTGTGGAAGAGGACGAAATCAAGTTCAGTACACATCACGCTGCAAAGTTCCTAGGTGAAATATTGAGCATGAAACAAGAAAACAACAAAGTTAATGAAGAGCTTCAAGCAGGTTTAGATCAAGTGGACACCTTGAAACATGAAATAGAGAAGACCACAGAAAGACTAGAAATGGAGTTTGGCCTTTATAACAATCGGATTCAACAACGTAAAGTAAGGTCATCAGGGCGGCAATTAACCACTTTGAGGTCATTGATTTTTGGAAGTAAATCAAAGAAGCAAAAAAAGTCTTCCTTTTTTTCGTGTTTTGGCCATCAAAAGAAGTCCACTGCACATAAAGCTTGCTCCATATAAGTCTTTCTACTTGCTTGACGAGTTGTTCAAATGAATAATACCTGACAATGGAAGCCGTGTTTCCCTTTTGTTCTTCATGATCATGTCACTGCCATAGCACCACAAATAGAGAGTATATCCAGATAGTGACAATGGAAACTTAGTTTCCTTTGTTCCTCATATGGGGAAACTGGGTGCCATGATCCATGCGTTGTATAGCTCTTTGAATATCCGAAAGCTTTGCATGTATAATATAAAAAGGGAAGGTTCCATTTTCATGTCATTGGTTTCTTTTTCTTGTCACAATATGAGAATCTACAAAACATTACTCTCTTTTATAAAAGTCAAAATAATAGGAGGATTTTGGACTAATGGTATACATCACAAACTGCACAAGAATGATTTTACAAGAAGAAAAAAAAACTTGTCATGGCTCATTCAATTGCAAATTATTGTATAAGACTGTTTGAGTTTTGTATACACTAGAGACTTGATTATACAGGAAGATGGTACAAATCACAATTACCGCAACTGTGATGTGATGGTATAAAATATTAAGCGTATATACATAACCCAAAAACGACATTATTGGAGAATCTGATAGGTTTCCGAGTATGATAAACACAAGATCATTCCTTCTTTGATGTTGCAAACGACACTTCTGACACCACTTTAGCTCCCCTGCCCTTTGCCATGTAAAGGCCAACATGGTGCATGAGTTCCTGTTGCAGAATTCAATATTTAGTGATAAGAACGATTCGTAATTAATAAAAGAATATTAGTTAAATCTCAATTTAATTAGGAGAAGCTAATGCTTTTTGTATATACACTTTTGACTTTATATAAGTAGTAAGCCACCATGAGGTTTTCAAGAGTTAAAGGACAACTACATTTATCTACATACTTCATTACACAAATGAAATGATAATTAGAAAATCAAGTAAGGAAGATTATTGTTACAAGCATTAACAATTTTAGCGCATTCATTAGAGATAATAAATGATAACCCATGAGCCAACATAGCTACGTCGTTCTTTAACCACGAGCCAACAAGTGTAAAGTTTCCGAACGTGAGTAATCTGTGTTTGGAAGACTAAATGATAGAATCTGGTTTCCGCTAATGATGTATTAGACAAGAAAAAAAAATAATAACATGTGCATTAGTGCATACACAAAAGAAACATTTTCATAATAGCGTAGAATGAACCAACATATCTATCTTACAAAAAATTGTCATATAGTTAACTTAAAAAATCGCATAATAGATAACCTAATGCCATTAGTATATTTTCAGTTTGATTCTTTACATAATAATGAGTGTACTAGCGTACCTGAGGGTGAGCAAGAGCACCAGGGGTGCTTTCGGCAACATGTAGTGGAAGATCAAAAGTTGCACAGCCACCAGAATATACAATCACGTCCCTTAAAGGTGTAAGAAGACCACGGTTCCTTGCAGAGAGTGCAGAACACACAAAATCCAGTACACATATGTCTGTGCATATCCCAACAACCAATATCTGAAAAATATTGTGGATATCTGGAAAGAGTCAATTTTTTGTTTAAATCCATTAGTTAATTAGAGTAATAAGTATCCACACGAAACTTACAGTTTCGATATGGTGTGTTTTCACCCAATTCACAAAGACATTAGATCCATCTTTCTCAAAAGAACCAAGAAATGCATCTATGCAGTCTTTACGTCGAAGTGTCACATTTGACTCGTTTTCCAACCATTGCAAATCTAGAAGAAACAAAAATACAACATCAATAAATAGCTCAATATGTAAAATCCAACCAGCAATGTTCACTATTTCATTGTACAATGTATTGGAAATTTCCAGATGAGAAAAGGTACCAGGAACCAAGTTGGCTTCATCTGTCCCAACTATACAGTGTGGAGGATACGGGGGCTCAGGTACATCTGGATGATGGGTATCAAGGAATGCAAAGACGGGCCATTTCTTTTCACAAAATATTTTAGCAAGTTGTGTTGACTCATCAACCATTTTAGATATTTGCTTATCAGGTCCTGTTGGAGCCTGTTCAGGAGTAACACACACACATATCAATACACAGTAAGCATCACCTTTCCTACAGATTGATAGCACAAGATAAGGAGAAATACAGTAAACATGCCTGTCATGAAGTAATGGTCTCAATATACTTATGACCGAAATTGCTAAACAACTCCATATTTTGCTCATGAGGTACTATAGAGTATAAACTCTAAACTATGAAAGACAAAAATAAAAATAATAAAAAATAAACAAAAGATTGTTTTTTAGCCTTTGTTTCCTTCTGAATGGAGATCAACAAATAAGATTACACAAATACTTTTTTATAAACTGTGAATTTTGGTGCACACGTGTATATCACTTTATGCCACAAACAATGCATTGAAAAAACAATTAAATAACCATTATAAGTTCCTATCAGATTGCTCTATTGAGCCATCAACTTGACTGCAATGCTGTCAATAGAAAGCAACTTCCAATCAGTTTAGTAAAAGTATTCATCGAGTGTTTTTGTATCCAAACTTAACGTTCGCCAAATGCGGAAAAAAAGAACATGCTTTTAACACTATTAGTGGCTTCTTCACTACATATTCATCATACAACCAAACCGGTACCAATATCAGTCCTGTATACAAATTTAAGGCCTCAAAACACGGTGTCCATCAAGGTTTTTTGATACATAATCCTTTCATCGAAATTTGACATGCACCGTGAGCCCCTCAAAAAGTCCTTTCTAATACAAAATCAGCTTGTTCGATCTCAAAAAAAAAAAGGTCTATCACAATATCTATTACAAATATATAAGACTAGGAAAAGAACACTAAAAGCGCGTTCAGTTGTAGAAAATTTTCTTTAATCTCTTATTTCGATCTTTTTGGAATAGAGAAAGGGTTTTTATCTCTAAAACAGTGTCAAAAAATTAGAAAACATGTCCAGATGATATTTTTTGGAAAACTGAAAAGTGCAGGAGAAAGTAAAAAAATACAGAAAAGTGTAAACAGCTCTTTTAAAAATTCTAGTTTAACTATGAAAAGTGAACATTATACTTTCTTAGAAAAACAAATCTAAACAAGTTTCCTATTTTTTCAGTTTCTTATGAACACTTATCTATAAAAGTGCCCCATTTTTCACCAACTAAAGGCACCCTAAAGTTTCCTCACACGCTAAATTTGAACGGCTTTTGACTTAGATACTTGCCAACATTCTCACTAAACCAAAATTAGTTTGATTTTAATTTACCATTTATTCTTTTTGAACGGCAACTATTCTATCTCACTATATAGTATACGCCAAAAATCATCTCACATGTACTAAGCAGACTTAAACCCAATCCCAAAACCAACAGCTTCTCACATGACATGGGATACGGACACAAGCCCTTTGGTAGTTTGACTCTACATAACAGGCTAATAACCATCTTTAAACTTAAACCTACACAAAGACAACTTAGAGTTGTGGCCTGCGCCGACACAAACAGTGACTATAAGTTTGTAACAGTTAATAAGAAATGAATATACAGCTAACGTAATATTTTGCGATACATTGCATAATCATGATATATAATAAGAAATGAATAAAAAAATGAGAATGAAAATGATATAGTACTACGTACGAGATGACCAGCACCAACGGTACAAAAACCATTAACGATATCAACGAGAACCAGACCAGTAATGACGTCACCGGTTAACGTCACGGACTCTTCATTAACAGGCAGCTCATTTTTCACCAGATCTATCGTCGCTTCAGACACCATTTTTTTTTATTAAAAAAAAAAAAACACGCTTGACTTTGGTAGACGGAGTAGTGTTATCTTAATATATATGCTTCAAGTGGACCAAATTTGTTTACTTTATTAGATTTCTTTGCTAACTTCTTTTGGATCTTTTCTACAAATGGGGTTTTAGTTTCTAATTGGTCCTTGTGGTTTGTCAGATGTTTAGAATTCTCCTTTTTCTTTAGAGTTAATTACTTAAATGGTCTTTATGGTTTGTCGGATTTTACGAGTTTAGTCCTTGTACTTTTTATTCAACAGGTTATATCCATGTAGTTTTGACTCGTTACAGGTTTGGTCCCTTGACCTTATTTCTGTCAGTTTGACCGTTATTAATTCCATAACACAAACATAAAAACCACACACACATCTATGGTGATAAACCCAATGTTTTAAAAACCGGGTTTTTAATTGATCCGGCCGAGTCATCGAAGACGGCCGACCGGATTCAATCACGGTTAACCCGGTTTCCATTTTATTATTTTATTTTTTCGACCGGGTCAATCGGTTTGATCACCGGTCAACCGGTTCGACCGGGTCTAACCGGTCAACCCGGTTTCATAAAAATTTGAAAAACCAAAGCTTGGTCGGGTTTCACGACCGGGTTGACCGGGTCACTCAAACCCGACAGGCCTAATCCCATTGACCGGTTTTAGAAACCCGGTTTTTTACCCGTTTAGTGGTCGCAGATCGGTCAGGCTTGTTGAACCTAAGGTCGACCGGGTTTGAAAACATCGGATAAACCTATCCTTATATCTTAGCCACCAAATATTTCTTCACTTTGTACTTCTTGAAACATCACCACCAAACAAAAACAATACTACACCTATGAAAACTTTTTTTTTCTTTTTTTATAAATCGAATCACAAAAAAAAATTTAAACAAAACACACACAGGAGTTCTCTACTCTCTCTATAATTTTTCCGGTCAACACAGTGTCGACCGACCACAGTGAACACGAGTAAAAACACCAAAACCAGTGTTCTTTTACTCAATCCACTGATCTTGAATGTGTCGGATTTGATGGTTTCTTGGTGTGACGCTGATGGTTGTAGTTTACAGGCGGTTAGGTTTATGGTGGTGGTTCATGTATGTTGATGTTGATGTGGTGGGTTAAATTGTTGTTGCAACTGTAGATCTTGAACAAACATCATACCCACAACAAACATGACACAAAAAATCATACTTGCCACCTTCACCTTCACCCTCACCACAGTCTACCACCATCACCTAACTGTCAGCACCGCTACCACCAGATCTGGTGGTGGCTTTGGGTTATGTCTTTTTTTTATTTTTTTTATTTTTTTTATTTTTTTTTTATTTTAACAAAGATGACATGTGTTTTGGTTTCTTGTTGAAAGTTGGAGATGATATTGATGGTTTTGGTTTGTAAGGAAAAAGTTAAAGATGATGATTTGTTTGATTTTTTTTTTTTGTTTTGGTTAAAATAGATTCTAGTTTTTTTTTTTTTTTGAAGAAATGAATTGAGGTTTTGTTGGTGCTGATTGATTTGTGTACTTCGTGGCGAGATGGGTTCGCGCCCAACACCTTTGGATTGTTCGAGTGGTGCGGTGTGGCTATTTCCACGAGTCGATCGCTTCTATTACCCAAGTGGTGAACCTCTTTCTTCCGGTAATCGTCCGAGGCGGCTGGGGAGTATATTCTTAGTGCTCCTCTCACACCCTTAGTCAAACCAGAGGGGTATCCGTCCTATCTTTGTTGGGACTATTTGAGGCGTTTAGTTTCCAAGGTTTGTGCTTCCATGCTTAGCCACTCTTCGTGATTATTTCGATGATTTACAACTTGGTGTTGGGGTGTGCAAGGGAAGCTATTCTTCATCTTGTGAACCGCTTGGTTGAGGACCGTGGGTGTGATGTTGGTATGTCCACGTTGTTGGTTGATTTTAAAACGCCTTCAACATGGTGGACCAGCTGTTATGTTACGTGAGGTTGGTTGCATTTCGGCTATTTCACAATGGGTGGAGTTTCGCTACTCTAGTCCCGCTAGATTATATTATGGCGAGCATACTCTTTGGTCCCATCAAGGTGTGCAGCAAGGTGATCCGCTTGGGCCTCTTCTTTTGCTTTAGTTTTACATCCCTTAGCATGTAAGATTAGAGATTCTTTTGACCTTTCTTTTCAAGCTTGGTATTTGGATGATGGCACTATTATTGGTGATACCTTGGTTGTGGGTGGTTTTAGAGTTGATTATGGCAGACGGACCTTGTCGTGGCTTACACCTCAATGTTGATAAAGCTGAAGTCTTTTGGCCACAAGAGGACCCCGAAGCGGGTATGATGGTGTTTTTCCCTAATATTTCGCCCCTCATGGTGTTAAATTATGGGTGGACCTGTTAGTGTGGATTTTGAGTTTGGTAGTAAGTTGGTCCCTAAAAGGGTTGCTAAAACTATTGAACTTATGGAGGCGGTTGCCAAACTTAATGACCTCAATGCGAGTTGTTGTTACTCCGCACATGTCCGGTATTTCTAAGCTCTATTTTCTATCGCGCATGTTCTCCTCGGGTCGAGCGTGCTCAGTTTCTTTTGACGCGGCACCGCTCTTCCTGGAGCGTATTATCACCGCTCGACTGGTTTTGGTGAGCGGTGGAGACTCGCCACTTACCTTTTGCTTTTGGGGACTTGGTTTATATTCGCAGTGATGTCTTGAACTATGCCTTCCTCGCTTTAGACTTCAATCACCGCCTCTGACTAAGCTTCTTCATGGTTGGGTATTGTAATCTTGGTCCTCTTTGATGATGCTCTATGTACTTTCAATGCGAATATGGATATTGACCTTTTGAGTAACCTAGCGAGGTCGCCGCCCCAAACTTATGAAGAAATTGGCGGATATATATTTTGGTCGGGTTTCCCAAACCTGTTGAATCTACTTTCCATCTTTCCCCGGCGAGATGGCGCATGGAGTTCTTTAAAGCGAGGATCCTCGGATTGGCTTAGGTGGCTCCGATATCCGGATTGGGACAAACTATGAATGCCAGTGGCTTATCGTTGTGTCTTGTGTTATCGTTTGGGTGTTCCTCTTTTCACCGCTCGTGCACCGTGTTCGCCCTTTAAGGTTTTTCCGGAGATATTTACGGGATCACGCTGTTTCGTGTCTTGGTATGGTTGGCATTAAACATCGTCACAACCTGTGCGCGATGTTCTTGCCGATATATGCTCTCGGTCCGTGATTCCCGCCGCAAGGAGTGGATATTGGGCTTTTGGAGATGGGGACGATCCTTGCGACCACCGACATATTACTCTACTCTTGGGATAGTGGGACGCGACGTATGTGTTGATCTTACGGGTTCGTCGCCTTTGACGCAATCCGGGTTGATTGATTTTATACCGCATGAGCGATCGGTGATCTTGCATAAACAGAACGGGTCAAGTACGATGCTAAATGCGGATATTGGATATGGGTTTCTCCCTCTCTTTTCTTCTTTCGAGAACTCGAGAAAGATGCAGCCACCTTACTTAAGCAGATTCGACGATTCTCTATGACCTGGGACATTGGGAGCGCTCAATAGCTCATATCTTTAATAGGATTGGTTTTACCATTCTTTAGGTGTGGGGGCTCGATTGATTTGAGGCCCCACTAATTTTCAGAATCCCATTAGTTTTAATAAAAGTGTGATTTATAATAAAAAAAAAAAAAAAAATAATAATAATAATAATAATAATAATAATAATAATAAAAGTGTTGTTTTTAAAAAAAAAAAAAAACTAATAATAATAATAATAATAATAATAAGAGGGCAATTATGTCATTCATGCTTTTAAACTTGTATTTAACAGTCAAACTAACAGAAATGTTAGTCAATGGACCAAACCCGTAATATGTCAAAATCACAAAGATAAGACCCGCTTAAAAAAAAACACATGAACGAAACATGTGAAATCCGACAAACCACAAGGACGATTTTTGTAATTCACTCTTTTCTTTATTTGCTAACTACATCTATGTTTTCATGGTCAAAACTCAAAAGTATATCATTTTGATGGATTTTATGGATCCGTGACTTTAAAAAAAAGTTTGTACGTGTGAGGTGTGTAGAAAAGAATGAAAGCGTGTAGAATTTTCATTTAAGGTAGTAAAACAAAGAATTGTAATTGGCTAAGAATGCGAAGAAAAAGATAACATAAAAAAGTAATTTAAAAATTTTGCTTTAGTATTTCAAAGAAAAAAAAATTGATTTAGTAGATGAAAATTCACGCGACTCTTATGAATCAAATGAAGATATAGCAAATACTTCTGCAATTTGTGAATTTAAGTCAAATTTGAGAAAGCTGGAAAAGATAAACAATGGGATAACTTTGTAAAATGGATACAAGACTCCACCTCTTCAAAGTGACAGGTTTTTGGTTTATACAATAAAGGTGAGAAATGCAAACTGACATTGAAACAAATGGTATTGAAACAAATGGTTGTCTAGTGAAGGTATTTGGGTTTTAGTA
Organism: Chrysanthemum lavandulifolium; assembly: GCA_022545495.1. Taxonomy (NCBI): domain Eukaryota; kingdom Viridiplantae; phylum Streptophyta; class Magnoliopsida; order Asterales; family Asteraceae; genus Chrysanthemum; species Chrysanthemum lavandulifolium. Next base: position 144,000,344 of record CM040245.1, on the reverse strand, counting down.
TGTACTAGCGGGTTAACCCGCGCGTTACGAAGCAAGGTCGTTCTTCGATCATTTTATTCACGGAATGAATTTGCTAAAGTTTTTTTTTTTTTTTTTTTTTTTTGCCTTTCAAGACGGCACTGCTCACGCTCATTCTTATTCATCCCCAAATGTATTTTAGTATATATATATAATTTGGGTCTATTCGAGCATTCGAGTCAAATTGCCTATGTCATTTTTTGCCGGTATATATGGATTGTTTATCTTCAAAGATGTGTTTATCGATCTTTTGGTCAATGTTGCAAAAATCGCTAATCGGTGGTGATGTGGTCGACCCCCTGTAGCTTGTAATCGGTATAGGCGGGATTAATCGGTGATGGATTAATACTTTTAGCAAGTTTTGGGTATTTCTGGGTAGTTTTGGGTATTCCCGAAAATATTTTCCTTAAAAACATCTTGTAATAGATATAAACAGATACTATAAGTGATTACATTAGTTCAGAGTTGCAAAAATAGCGAATCGATGATTAATTGTATTGGCATTTTTGGCAAGTTTTAGATATTTACAGCAAGTGTTGGTATTTTCGGTAAGATTTTCCTTGAAAAGCATCTTGTAATAGATATAAACAGTGATTATAACTAATTTACGGCGAGTTTAGGGTATTTCCGGTAAGATTTTCATGTTTTCGGCAAGTTTGACCATCGTTAACCGCCGTTGACCATGGTTGACCAATTTGTTTGAATAATTTACACAAATCAAAAAGGTCGGTTGCCCAATAGCACATAATCGGTGATTAATCGGCTTTGTAAACCTTTTTTGCAACACTTCTAAAAATATCTACAAATCCTCACACTTTCAAAATGTTAGAGACGAAACCTGCAATTTGGCCATACCTTAGGGACCAAAAATGCAATTTACTCTCTTAACAATTCTTCATAACTGGCGACAAGCTCCCTATGACATGACCATTGCATATTCAAGGTCAAGAATTTGCATGCTCAACTTTGTTGGCGTAGTAACTCCCAGAACAGGGTAAGATAATCAATGTCAGCAGAAACAAGTATCAAGTCAGCAGAAACAAATACCACTAGGTGGTTACCGAATATCACTTAGAATCGTGTGATCACTTTCCAAAGTAAACTATTCGACCCTAATGCCTGGGTATCACGAATATCTACTTGGGATAAGACCAAATGTAGTTACGGAATTAGGCACAATTCAATAACCCTTGCGCTTATAAGTGTTAATCGTTTTCTGTGTATCTTTCATGCATAATCAGATCTCCTATTTATAGGAGTTTACTCTAAGCTAATCAAATGGAATTATGAGTATTAATCGGCCCATTAATAGCCTCATAATTATCCCCATTATAGCCGTTAAGGGTTACATGACCAATTAAACGTGGTCATTAAGCGGTGAAACCGCCACTTGAATAGGTCAAAGCCGTTACAAAGATTTCATCAAGCTTTCATAGCGCTAGAATGGATACATCGCTCGTTGGAACATCGCCTGGAAACCACAAGCGTGACTTTCCACCAGCACTACCAATACAAACCACTATTAGAGTCGTGGTGTTCATGGACCTTATGGGTGTACACTCGCACCTCCTAACCAATTACAAGGTGTGAACTAATTCCACATGTGCACTAAATTTTCCAACAATCCTCCCAAATTTATTTCACTTCCTTTGCATGAAAACGACCATTAAACAAAACATGTGCATAAACGAAAATGTCCCGAGGATTGAATTTCCATCTTAGTAAATTACACGCTCAAATATTCGAGAATCGGGGTGTTTTAAGAATTGAACCCTTCAACCCATTTGAATACCAAGATAAAACACACAAATTTTCAAACACTTATCGACCCCCGACACTATACAAGCCATGTGTCCATATCCAAATTCATAAATGTTGTAAAAGCTAAAAGTCCAAAAGCTCCCTAAAGCGGCAAAACTTCAACATTTACATAGGTGGTTCCTCTTTATTCATGCTCCCGCCAAGCATTTTTCAAAGAAAATTAACCATTAAGTAAAGACTTCATCCTCCTTTCAACAGAGTTCCGAGCACAACCTTGGGATGTCAATAAAACATGTGCTCCATCCAATCGAATGTTCTTTCCACATTGAACTCAACTCCCAAGTTTCCTCGTGAGGAGTGGGTGTCCTAGCATTCAAATGACTAAGTTGGACTTAAACTCATCCTTTTAGCAGACTTTATAACCAAGTCTCTAGCCGGACCCTTCATCAAGTGATCAACTAAGTTACGCTGAGATCTAACAAACTCTATAGATACCACCCATTCATGATAAGCTCGCGAATCATGCTATGTCTGACACCTAAGTGTCTAGACTTACCATTGTACATCCGGCTATAAGCCTTAGCCAATGTAGCTACACTATCACAACCGGATAGAAATAGGTGCTATAGGTTTAGGCCACAATGGAATCTCGAAGCAAGTTTTTCAACCATTCGTGTTCTTTACCAAAGAAATTGCTAAAGCCACAAATTCAGATTCCATTGTTAAACCGGTGATACAAGTTCGCTTCGATGCCCAAGAAATTGCACCTCCACAGTAGAATACCCATCCACCGGTAGACTAATTGTCTTCGTGTTACCGATCCAAATGGCATCGATGTATCCTTCAACATCGAAGGATAGCGATATATGAGACTATAATCCATAGTTCTCTTCAAATACTTCAAGACCGCATGAACGACTTGCGATTGATGAGCACTAGGATTACTAGTATACCGCTCAATTTCCCACCGCAAAACCAATATCGGGTCTTGTACAAGTCATGGCATACATTACATCCAATTACCCTAGAATACTCAAGTTGAGATACGACCTTACCATTATTAGCATCGCCGTCTCACAAGTATCCATAGGTGTACTCACAGAGTACAATCAAAGTAATTGAATTTCCTCAACACCTTCTCAATATAATGAGACCGAAATAGAAATTCTTTACTTTCATGTTTAATCCTTATACCAAGGATAACATCAATCTCCCCATGTCCTTCATGGAGAACCTTGATGACAAAATTCCTTTGTCGTCAACTGATTTTCAATCGGTGCCAAAGATCAACATGTCATCAACATATAGACAAATGATGACTCCTTTACGGATTCATCAAATTTGTCAGATACACATTTGTCGACTTGGTTAAGAACATAACCACTAGACAAAACCACTTCATCAAATTTTTGATGCCATTGCTTAGGTGCTGCTTGATCCATAAAGAGACTTAATCGGTTTACACACCTTATTTTCATTGCCGTGCATGATGAAGCATCGAGGTTGGTTCATATAAACCTCCTCTTCCAATTCACCATTCAAGAAATCATCTTCACATCCATATGATGAATAACCAGATTGTGAATAGATGCCAAAGCAATCGCTAGCCTTATGGTAATCGATACTGAGCCATGTGGGCATAAGTATCAAAATAGTCAATTCGACTTTTGTTTAAAGCCCCGAATGACTAGTCTAGCCTTGAACTTTTCAATAGTTTCATCTACCTTCATTTTCCTTTTGAAATCCATTTGCAACCCGAGGTTTGCAACTCAGTGGTAGATCAACTAACACCAGTGTTGTTGCCCATGATGGAATCCATCTCATCATTGATTGCTTCTTTCGAGAAAGCAATATCACGGGACTTCATTGCTTCTTCAAATGTCTTGGGATCATCCTCAACAATGAAGCAATAGGAGTATTGGTCGAGACCTCATCCTTGATCCTTCAACTAAGTATAGTTGAAACTCAGTCCAAATGACTTTGGAGTCCCGACCTTTGATCTTTCTAAGCACGAGTTCAGTTGTTGAACCACAACCTCATCGAGGACCACCGATGGTTCATCATCGAGGACCTCGATACACCAAATGTCATGAGTTCCATTAGAATCCTCGACTTGGTCTAGGGGATCGATGAGAATCTATTCTCATCAAAGTTCGCATCCTTGATTCAATTATTGAGTTAATTGAAATATATATTCATTAGGTTCAATAACATAGAACCTAAAAGCCTTGGAATGCTCAAAGATATCCAACAAAGATGCGATCAATGCCTCTTTCACCCAAAGTTTTCATCTTTGGACTGTGGAGTCTTACAATGACCCCTACAACCCCAAATCTTGAGATAGTTCAGTTGGGTTTCCTTTTAGTCCAAAGTTCATAAGGGTAACCTTGTTCCTTTTGTTGGGAACCCTATTTAATAAATAGCAAGTTGTTAACATAGCTTCACCCGAACCCTTGACTCGATCCGAGGAGTATAAGGGCATTCGTTTCATGGATTATACCAACAGATCGAAAATACATAGTATCCATGTACTCACCTCCCCTATCAATCCTTAATCTTTGATCAAAGACCCAAGTTGTAATTCAACTTCGTTTTAAACACTTTGAATTTATCTAATGCTTCATCCTTGGTATGTATGTGATAGACATAACAAAATCTAGAAGCATCATCAATAAATGTCACAAAGTACTTCTTATTTCCCAAAGAAGGAGTGGCATGCAAATCACACAGTCATCGTGTATTAGCTCCAAGAACTTAGTCTCACGACTAACACCACGAAAAGGTTTATTGGTTATCTTGGTCAACATGCAAGTTTTACACTTTTGGTGTCCATGTCAAATTTGGGATTAAACCATCCCTAGACATATCTTGCATCCTTTTATAGTGTACATGGCCAAGTCTTGCATGCCATAGGGTAGAGTCGGTCAGTCGGTGGTGGTCACAAATCTTTGAATAAACACTATCGGAGGAAATATTAAGCTGAACATTTGATTACATAAATAACCAAAACCAATAAAAACACCATGCTTAGAAAGCACAAATTTATCGACTCAATAACTTGTTTATTGTCACACCCTCGGAGGCTGAAACACGAGTGTGTGACCAAGGAACATAAGCACAAGATAATAGAACATACCAACATTAAGATTTAAAAGAAAGAGTACACCATTACAATACCAGTTTAGCCGTCATCAGCAAATATAGTACAAAGTTTAGATTCCAAAATATTTCATTCTAGTACATAACGATTTGTAGTGACAAGTAAAAACTTCATTATGCAAGACCTGGTAGAAAAGCTTACTAACGATCACCTGAAATGCATGAGAGAAAAAAAACGGGTCAACTATGAAATTAGTTGGTGAGTATACACGTTTCAGTAAAATAAGAAAACTCGTAAGTGAGAAAGTCAAAGTTTGGTCATGAAATAGTCCGAAAGCAAAGGCATTGTATATCCACTCGGCCCAAGTTCCCTATACAAAACTTGCAACTGTGTGTACACAACCATTGCACCAAATATAGCGTATCAAGTAGTCAAGTATAAGTGATCATAATGGTTCATAATATAGTACCACGCATATAATAATTCGTGGGTGCTCCGAACATGGGAGACTTTGCCTTTCCAACAACAAGGAGACTTTGTAATGATGCTTCGATGAAACCAAATTATGCCGAGTGCCACTACCCAAAGTTATGTTGGGTGCCCTTCCCAAAGATATATTGGGTGCCTCTTCCCAAAGATATACTGGGTGCCTCTTCCCAAAGATATACTGGGTGCCTCTTCCCAAAGATATACTCCGAACGTAGGAGACTTTATAGTGATGCTCCGAACATAGGAGACTTTATAGTGATGCTCCGAACATGGGAGACTTTAGGTCAAGGTCATAATATGTACGGTTCAATAAGTTCAAGTAAGGCATTATTTCATAATTAAGTTCAAGGATTTGATTCAAGTTCACAAGTTCTAGTCAAACTAGTTAATAAAAGTAGTAAAAATTTAGCTCAAGAATGGTTCATGCATTTCGCCCCAAAATATAGTAAAACGGTAAAGGGATGTGATTACTCACCGTTGCGTAATAGTTATGGTGACAAAAGTAGATACATCGAAATGAGGTGCGATCTCTATCCGCAACCTAATATGAATGATATGTTCTAATATAAGTCATGAAACAATGTCGTGCATGCAAACTCATATGATATCCATACCACTTGTACATTTGGAAAATAAAGTTTATCGTCGAAATATATGTTTATGACATATTGCCCAGTTACCAAGTACTTTACAAGTACTTACGTCGAAATGATATCCTACGATAATCATTTAGTGATTTATTAAGAGAATATAACTTTTCGTCGTAAAATAATGTCGTTGAAATTTTCATGAAAGTGACTAAACGGCCTCGAAAAGCTAGTCGTAAAATGGTGCACGTCGATCGTTAGGAAACAAACTCAACGGTTTTGGGAAGCTCGTACCATTATCTCAAAGTTTTAGTACATGCATTTCCATCCTAGATGTCTCGAACATAAAGAAAAATAGAGGTTAAATATGATACTTATGTCCCAAAATATAGTTTAAGGATGGTTTTTCGGCAAAGTTTAAGCGACCGTAATTAATTCATTACAACTCCGCTAAACAAACAGTCGGACATTTTGGAAAATATACTTGGCGATCTCACTTTTACTAGAAGACATCACTTTATAAAAGTTCTAAATCAATGTTAAAACAACCTTCAACTTGGTCTCTAGTTTTGCCGTAAAACTTGCCTATTAGAAATAATATTTAGTTTTTCTTATATAATAAAGTTACGACAACTTTTGTAAGCGTGTATAATTTAATCGTTACAAATCCGTTTTCTACGCTTTTAAAGGTCCTTAGCTTTGTATCAAAGTATACTAACATATTTTGACAAGTCGAAATAATTTACAACGTCCAAGCTTCATTTTTGACTCGTATAAAATAAAGAATGTTTCTTGAAATTCGAGAATTTATATTTTTCGCGCCAACTTGAAAAATTCATAACTTCTTCAAGTTATAACTCCATTTTAATCCGTTCAAGCGCCACGGTTTCGTTTTAAAGTATATTTTCTAAATATCTAGGCCAAATTTTTTACCTACTGTCGGATTTTCCAGATTTGAAAATAAGGATGAGACCCTTTGCAAACTTGTCGAAATGAGTTTTTCTCGCCAAACCTATTCTAACCCATTCAAAACAACTCCGAAGTTGTTCTAACCCTACCATACACCTTCTTAGGGTGTCATGGGTTCCTAGACATCACCAAAATCAATGAAAAAGTGGTATAACCTCATGAGACAAGCATGTTTTCTCAAATAAAATGAAATGACCATGAGAATGAATATGAAATATGATGATGAAAATAAAAAGCTTACAAGTAACTTGATGAGGTTAATGAGAACAAAGGATTTTCCTAATCACCCAAGGTTTTTATTTCACAACCCAAACAAGAGTGATACTAGAGTGAATAATTCTTGTCTTAAAAATATTTTGGATGATCTTCTCTTTGGTCCTTGGTTGGCCGGTTATGTGAGGAAGAGAGGAAAAAGATATGCTTTGATCTAAACACCTTGATATTATGAAGTGTATGTGTTGTGTAATATAAAAGGATATTCTTGCAAGATATTTAACAAAGCAAATGACTCACCCCTTTGTTTGGTCGACATTTATAAAAAAAAAAGTGAGTAGATGCATTTAGTAACAATTAAGTATAGTAATGTAAAGTAAATGTGTAGTTAATTAGGAATAAGTGGTAACTTGTATACACATTTGAATATTTAGGATAGCGTTAAATAAAAATAACTTTTAACGGTTCAAGATAAAATATATTGAGGTCATAAAAATTATAAAATACAATTCTCGCAAGAATTGAGTGAAATAATATTTGTCGTGTAGGATTTACTTAAAACCGTCGTAATTATTTAAATAAAAAATTTTATATACACAATAAATTTAAAACACGGGTAAACTAATGATATAATTTTATAAACTTAATATGAGTATAAAATATATCGGGATAATTTTGGAAGTAACGGATCAATTGTTCAAAATAATTAATCACGATAACGTTTATTTAATATGAAAATTATCGTTTAATGTAAAATGCAAAACCATGCATGAACTAATATGATGATGTTAGGTCACTAGTTTTACAAACACAAGTAATATAGAAAGGAGATGAGGCGATTGAACAAGATCTAACACACACACAAACAATAATAAGACCCGGTTATCGTAGGCATATGTGAAAGAAAGAAAACTTGAACAACCAACCTCAGTGAGGTTTACAAGAATATTTATAGGAGGAAAGCTAGGCAACACTCCTGGTTCCCATCCTTTCTTATATGGGCTTGGGCCTAAGCTTATGGGCCTTCTACATAAGCTAGACCTTAAACAAACATAAAGGCCATAATAAAGCTACCTATTACATATGAAATATAAATACTTGAAATCTGTTTAGGAGTGATTCCAACAATCTCCCCTCAAGTATATATGAATGTAAGCGGTGAAAGGCGTTGATGTAATAGTAGCTCGACGCCTTCGACATTATTCTTTCTTGTGAGAGGAATTGCCTTGATTCGAGCAATCTCCCAGTGTAGAGATAGTTATCTTTGAACAGTTATGCTCGACGTCATCTATAACTTTGTTCTTGATCATTGCTCTTTGTGGTGAAAGTGATAGTATGTTGTTATGCGCATCGATGCCTTCAGTCCGCTTGTTTGCTCCGGTGTCTCCACGTCATTCTTCAACATGCTCACACGCTCATTGACGTTGGAATTCAATCACCGATGAAGTTCTTTAAGTTTTTAACTTTGTAGATTCTTTGGTTTGACGAAGAATCATTACTGATTGTGTTGCTTTTGAATAGAACTTCCATTAGTGATGATGTTGGCGTGAGCATGAGAAGAATCAGCCACGATCATTCCGCTCCGGAGCTTCCATAAGAAAACATGTCAAGCGGTTAGTAATAAGCGGATTCCGCACTTACAAGTTTGAACTTCGAGAGTGTTAACGGCATAGTGTGAGAACACAACTCTAATTCTTACAAGGCCGTTCTGAACCGGAGTCCCACAAGTGAGATAACGCGATGTGCAAGTACATCTACATTCGAGATGAGTCACCGAGGTACACCGTAGCATCACCTCACGATCAGACCGTTTGAGACACACTCGCGTAATCCACGGAAGTTACCGGTGACTGCTTGTCGGGGCTATTTGATGTTGACCTGGCGGAGTTTCCATTCAATCACCGAGGATCACGGATGTGAACCTCTCATAAATGTTCTCGACAGTTGCTAAGATCATGAAGGACTCGATATGAACCATCGATAATCTTATTTGTTGATCATCAAGTGATTAAATGTCAAGTGTCCCTAAGAGATCTTTTGATGAATCTCGTGGCTCTAGACTCGATAGTGCGTTTGGTTTTCTTGAGCGGAGACTAGGGAGAGGTCTCCTTCTTCAATACCGGCCGATCTCAAGAGAAAGCCAATAGTTTCGTAGGGTTCCCTGTGAGAATGAAACAAGCTTCTTTGAGAGAAACTTGAGTGGCTAAGAAGGTTTAATGCGTGCGCCTTTGGGTCCATGACGACTTTTAATCTCGATACCGGTGTCACTAAGTGACCCCGGTATATATGAATTGAACGGTGTTACGCCTAAGTTGAATAACTGGAGGGTGTTTCTTTTCACCCTTTACTTTACATTTCTTTTGATTCTTCAACTCCTTCTTCTCCGATTCTCATTTTCTCCTTTTTACAATCATTCCTAAGGACTACTAACACTAACTAATGGTAGTGTCCTTGGGCAGATCCCTCCGACTCTGGCGGATCATAGGACAGTTATTCCTAACCTTAGTCACCTTATAACTCCATGACTAACCTATGTTGCCATTAAAACCACAGTTTGTGAAAAATCTCTCAAATGGTTTGTAAATGAAAACATGTTTGAACCATCATGAGAGATGAGGTTTTGCATAAATACTCCCTCCACATGTGCTTAAGAGTATTAATGGTTTAAATGCGGTGAGGAAAGAGCGCACTTTTGAATTGATCCATTGAAGATAGACAATCCTCATGAGACACGGTTACGTTGCATAGTTAAAGAGTTACATTGTCGACTTTTAGGTGACAACTAGCTCTAATAACTACCTTGAAGGTGTAGACAAACCTCGAAAGGTTGTCATACCCGTCGAGTTCATGTCTATCAAGAGTTTCTCGAATGGTACTTTCTACTTGGACAAGTCCTTTGCGAGACACGTTTACATTACTAGCGAACTAGCTTGAAATTATTACCCGCCGAGACAAGTCTTTTGAGTTACAAGCAGTTTAGTACCGTCGATTCGTTGGTTAAGTCCGAGGTACACTGATTCATTTGCATTTTGCACAACATATTTCTTATCACACAAATTTTCTCCCCTAAAAATGGCATAAAAATGTTATTTTTGAGCGGTTGACAATAAATATGACCATTTCGAGTGTTGGAAGATGACCACTATGAACAATTTGTGAACAAAGTTTTAATTCAAATACTCCCCTCAACTAGTGATATAAGCGGTTGAGGTTTTGAAAATCATATGGGAAATACTTGTATTTTTGAGCAAAACCTTGAGAAATGAAAGGTTTGATAGGTTTTACTCAAAAATAAGAAGCTTTCATTTTTATTAAGGATTGTGGCACCGAGGCGCACCACGTGGTCCTTTCTTGACAATTACGGGTTGTACACTTGTTATGTGTACAAGCCATTAGACATATATAATCACACATCCAAATTTGTAATGAAAGAACCAATTCAAGGGGTACCGTGAAGTGCGGTGATGTTCCCAGAGTGCGCGAAAGGCGTTGAAAGCGGTTATGTTAATCCTGGGTCGAACACCAACATATCTCTCAATAAATGAGGCGATCCGTCGAACAACCTTTCATCAATCATTGTGATGATTAAGTCTCACATCCCTCCTTTCACGAGAATTCGGCTTAGGAGACCCATTTTCAGCGATATCCTTCAACTCAGACGCCAATCCATCCCTAACCAGACTTCAAAGTATGATCCACGATTTCAAGTTCACTACACGCCATTAAGCGGTTTCTTTGAAGTTCACTGCGGTAAACAACTCGAATGGTTTCTTGATGAGCGTATATTGAGTTAGGCGATTGATGTCGGGAAGATCAAGCGTTGGAGGAGTGAGGTTGACACGCCTCGATAAGATTCAACGACCGTTGGATATCTTCTACACGTTCTTTGATCACGATCGTCTAATGAAGATGAGAATTGACTTGATAAATTCACGTTGAACTTGATCGAGAATTGTCTCATCGACCACATACTTTTGCAAGGTACATGTCTTCGATGTCGTTGAGGATAAATTCTCAAAGTCGACTTCGAGAATGCATAGTCTGCTCATCTTGTCGTTTGACTATGATATTCTTCAAGAAGGTGTAGTCCCACTTAGACTTGAGATCAACGTGTTTGATGGCCACGATGTCCTTAGAAGCTGTACGCTGCGTGTTGAGACTTGAACCGGCAGCACGTGAGTAGATTCTTCGCGCTCGGGCCAATGATGAATCCCATACAATGCATCTCGGTCGTATTCTTGCGTTGTCGAGAAACAAGCGATTTGCACGTTCCTCGATAGCTATGCGGTTTGAGTAAATAGCCGTGGGAATGGAAGAGTCAATGATGTAGCGTATTTTCGTGAACCATCGCTCTGTGTAAAGAAAATCCGGTCTCTGTTGAAGAAGTATCGAAGGAATCGTGGTTCATCTGTTTGGCCAATGGTCGGTAGGGTTTGGTCGATCGGTGTAGTATGGAGGTTGTCCTTTGTGTGAAGTCAATGTTTGCTTCGGATTGAGCCAATCCATGTTGTTAGACATAGCTCGATCGATGTTTTCAAGATGATATTTGACCTCGAGCGCTTTCAGAGTTGTCTTTTAGAAGTTGAAGCGCTTCATTCTTGATTCGCTTCAACTCATATTTCGTCATTTTCTTCACATGGAACTTTTCTTGCAAAAGTTTTGCGTGCTCAATGTAGAACCGTCTACCAAGTCTTGACCTTCATCGGGGTAGGAGTTTGATTGACAAGTGTGGAGAACCATTCAAACTCTTCGTTTTATCATCATCTAGCCATGATACGACTTCAGTGAGTCGTCTTCTTCTTCTTTTGGAAGGCCTTGATGATGATTACGATTTGCACTTGTTTGGGTGAGGTGGGTTGTTGTCGGGGCTCGAGGACCTCTTCATCGTCACCACCCGTATACTCAAAGTAATCACCTATTTTTTGAGTCAAGGGTGGTAACTCGAATCGTCCCAAGGTTTATCGGTGAAGACCGAAAGGTGGAGGAGACTTTGTTGAGAAGAAGTCCGTGGTGGAGGAGGTGGCATCAAGAAGATTCACCGCATCGCTCGGCGTTTAGGTGCGAGTCCTTGTCTTTATCCTCATCTTCATCGTCTCTAGGACGTTTCAACTTTCTGCCTCAAATCTACAAGCTTCTTGAAGTTGGTAGTCTAGCGATGCTTGATACAATTTTGCTTCTTGAGTTGAGCACTGCGGCTCGTGGCGACATTTGTGTAACAAGCTTGGCCACCAATTCATTGTTAGAGAAAACTACTGGATCGGTTGGATTGATTGTTACGGTTAGGGGCGTTGATCGGATAGTTTGCTTGGCGATTTGCATAAGATTTGGATAAAGTTGTCCGGTGAACGACTCCTTTGTGACTTTAGGAACGATATTACGAAGGTAGTTGTTAGTGTAACGAGTCGATCATTTCGTTCGGTTCCTCTTGACGATGACTTTTCATGAATTCTTGAATAAACTTCCTTTCTTCTTGCATCTTGTCATTCTCGTCATGTAGATATTGTATTTGTTGATTGAGAAAGTTAAGCTTTACGATAACATGTCTTTCATTCGACTTGTTTGACAAACTTTCACAATTCTTTCATGTGTCTCGAAATCCAAGAGCGAGGTGGTTTCTTCACCGATTTGGATGATGATCGGTTGACTTCTTTGATGGTGGTGGTGATGAATGAGATGAAGAGTCCGATGATGAGGAGACATGAGGAGGCTCGGGGTCCTTAGGCGGTTGAAGTTTCCTTACGCGAATGTGTGGGACTTCTGAAGCAACTTGTCATAATCGGCATCTTTATCTTTCTCGGACTTCTCGGCCTGTGGTTCTCAAACTCATATTCGATAGCATCCTCCACAAGCTTTTGTTGTTGAAGAGTGGTGGCACGGATCCCTTATCGGGTCGATTAACCGCATCGGGATGCGGTGAGGTGGGCAAGACCACTTGATCCTCCGGCCACCCATTTGGTCTTTAGCAAATTCTTGACTTTTTGAAGGTGTCGGCGATTTTAAACTTCTTCTGTATGATTGATCCAAAGAGCTCTTCTTCTTCTTCGTAGCTTTCATCATAGGGCACAAGTGCAGTGAGTCTTCCTTTTCCTTTATCACTTGAGGACTTGGAGGTTTGGAATGTCGAGACATCTTGTGCGATTCGAATAATGAATCTCCTAAATCGATTCATTTCCTTGAACTTTCGTCAAAAGCTTTCTTGGAGGTTCAAGTGTAGAGGAAGGGATAGGAGTAGCTTCGAGAGGAACTTTCTTCTTAGGGGTAGGTTTCCTCTTTGGAATAGGTTTCCTCTTTGGAACATTCCTCGACGACTATCTCTGTACTTGTGGCACTTCCAAGATTGCCTCTTTTGGTCCTTCGGTAGGTGTCCGAAGCCTTTTCATCAAGGTGTCCAACTTTAACTTCTTTAACGGCTACTCGATACCTTTTGTATGTTTCGACTTTTGATTTCCTCTGTAAGAAGCGTGATCGGGTAATTGACTCCTGTTTCTTTGTAGACGTTTCTTTGATTCGGCGGATAGAATGTGCTCGGTCCGATGTCATGATTATCCGGGTCATTGAGTCTCTTGGGATATCGGGATGAAGTGTAAGAGCTCTTTGTATCAGCAGTTTGGTGTATCGACATAGGAATTTTGGAGCCAAGCTTCATGAGGCAAAGATCATATCTTCCTATAGCGATTGCTTCAATTATGATGTCCTTCTTGTTGATCAACCACCCGAAAATTTGTAGTTCCATGAGCTTGGGATGCTCATAGCCACCGTCACGACGAGTAGACCGATTTGGTAATGATCATATAGAGTGTCCTCCATGGTTGAGGAATGTTCTTGACTCCACGTGAGAGTGCTTAGAAATGATTCCTTTAGCTTCATCATAACCAATATCTATCAAGAATGCAGACAGTCTGCTCGGTAGGGGTGGCAAAGAAGTCGGTTGGGCGATGTCGGAATGATGAGAATAGCACGTAAGTCATCGGAGTGATAGTGACTTGTTTGTGGTTAAGAGTCGCATTCACAAAGATTTTGACGATGATCCTCTCGATGGAATCCCTTAATTGTTGAATGTAAACTTCGGAACCGTGGCAGAGTGTGAGAGCATGTTTTGGTATGGATGATTCACGAGAATATCCACCGCAATGAGACAAGAAGATTATGAGCATGTGAGGGTGTCAAAGTCAACCCTAAGGTTGTTCTTTCCAAGCTTTCTCGGGCAACCTTCTCGAAAGATATCGCAATTGTAAGAACTTCTTGTGCATCCACATTCATTTGTTCGACCATGTCGTGATGCGAAATAACATTAGCCAAAAGAACCAACATATCGAAAGACATAATGTTAGTCAACGAAGTTCTTATTGTCTAGTTATTGAATGTACAAGGATAATGATTATTACGAGTCCTAAGTCACTTGTTTGTCCAATAGTCTAATGACGTCGTGAAATGTTTCGTGAGTTAGTTAACTTTAAGTTTTAAAGTTTATGTTATCACTTATTGTTCACAACATATCAAACGATTAAGTTTATTAGTGACATTATTGGATTCGTGATGATATGATTAGTTTATTTACAAGTTTGTACACGTAACAATTCATCATGAAGGTCAATCCAGGGATAAGCGTAGTTTTGGCAAAGTTAAGCGTAAACAGTATTGACATATGCGTAGACGAAAGCTTACACGTAGGATCCTAACTTACGCGTAAGAAATGTTATGCGTAGGAAAAGGGGACCTAACACGTAGAGCTTATGCGTAGGCGTATAAGAACCTTACGCGTAAGGCTTACTCGTAAGAGTAGACCTTATGCGTAGAGGTCACTGTTTACGCATATCCTTCACAGGATACGCGTAGTCCCATTGTAGAACCTACGCGTAATAGTTATGCGAGAATTATTCTTACGCATAAGCGACTACGCGTGGGGTAATCCTTATGCATGAGTAACAAGGACCTTGATTACGAATTTTAAGTGTAGCAAGCCCGAAACAAAGCATCATATCATCAATTTTGACACATAACATTCATTTTATGATGATCAAAACACAATTGCTCATATAAGCAGTTAGCGTAGAAAACCTACGCGTAGTTTGAAACCCTAAATCTACGCTGTATGAATTTTAGCCATAGATTAAGCACCAAAGTTTTTCCGGTATGTCTTAGATGTTGTGAGAGTATAGTAACCATTAGTTTTGCGGTGAATCAAGAATACCCAAACTCAAGAACCTTAAACCCTAATTTCTAATTACATCGCGATTAGTGTTTACGGGTGGTTATGGAGCATGGAAACCATCAATTCATCATCATATAAACATTACACAACAATCTTTTGAACAAAACACTTCTCATTTTGAAAACCCATTAGACTTATAAACCCTAATTTTGCAAAATCACCAATTCGTGTTTACGGGTGGGTTTGATGGTTAAAATGGTATTAATGATGCATTAGGAACGCTTTGACACGAGACCATTTCACCACAAACACACACACACCGATTGTGTGTTCATATGCATCTGCAGAGCACATAATCACTCGAAAACACTTTTAGCCGTTGATTTCCATGAAATTAAAACCATAGCTTAAAATCATGTCATAAACACAAAACAACTTACAAAGTGGTGATCAAATGCAGATTTCTCAAACGATTTCTATCGTAGGATTCTTTAGGTTTAGTAATAAATGTGAAGTGAAAGTGTTAGGTGAGGTATTTTATTGAAAATACTTTCAGGTTTTGATAGTTATAGTCCCTCCACCTTTTCCATTTCCATACAAAGCCATTTAACTTCCATTTTGGTTACCAAATGAAGCTTTTTTTTTAAGAAAGAAACTTGACGACACTCCCCCTCGACTTAAGAAATAATGAAAGGTTATAAATTTAGTCCGAGGGTGTCATTTAACCGAAAATTCACCACCATTGTTAAATGAAACAACCGAGATATGGTAACATGCAAGTACACGAGATGTTTTGAAGCAGTTAAGAGATTATTTTCTCCCTCGACACTTGATTGGAAAAAAATCTTGAATTTTGAAAGATTAAAGTGTTGTGGAAGAAATGTACTTGCCATGTTGAAAGAGAAATAGATTAGGAGAATATTTTGTTGTTTTATCGATTTTATATTTTTGTATTTTGTTTTTGAAAAATTTATTTACAAAGGATGTTTTGGTGTTTAATGAGGTTTTTAAGACTATTTTAAGAGGTTATCAATTCCTCTTGAGTCAAACACCTCATACCAATCCGGTGGACCAACTCATTAAACCTAGCGGGAGGCAAGGCTTTGGTGAGAAGATACGCCAATTGGTATTCAGTACCCACAAAGTATAATTCAGCGGTAAGACTGTTCGCGTGGTCCTTGATGAAATGATAGCGAAGATCGATGTGCTTTGATTTCGAAAGTCTTGAATCGAGTTGCGAGATCGCAATGGCACTCCGATTGTCGCATGATACATCGGATTCAGCCGAACACGTAACCATAGTCTTTGAGTTGTGTTCTCATCCGGATGACTTGAGCACAACACGCGGACATGGCTACATATTCGCTTCGGTTGATACGGCGATGTACAATCCTGCTTCTTTGATTGCCAAGACACCGGTTTATCACCGAGAAATTGTAGAGCTCTGAAGTACTTTTCCTTGAGTCTAAGCATCCTGCGTGATCGGCGTCTGGCGATTAGTTCAAAACCGAATCCTTCGGATACGGATCCCAAGTTAATGGTTCCCTTGATGTATCGAGGATTCTTTTAGCCTCGAGAGAGGTGGGTTTGATTGGTCGCGACCCGATAGCGGAGCATAGATAAGCGGCAAAGACAATATCAGTCTCATAGCTGTTAGATACATGAGAGACCCGATAATACTTCGGTACTTGGTAGGGTCGACTAATTTCCATGTAAATCGACATCTAACTTCTTGGTATGAGCCATTGGTGTGGCATAAGTGTCCTGAGTTGTCATTCAAATTTGTTTAAGAGTTCAAGGGCATATTTGGGTGACTCAAGAAAATACCACAGGGGTGATTGATGAACTTGCAATCCTAGAAAGAATGTAAGATTACCCATCATGGACATTTCAAAATTTTTCTTCATTAGTTTTGCAAAGAGATTGAAAACTTTTATGTGTAGACCCAAAATGATGTCATCCACGTAAATTTGAACAATTAAGATATGTGCCCGTGATATTGTATAAAAGAGTTAGGTCAACCGAACCTTTGGTGAAATTATTGTAATGAGGAAAGATGATAGCTTATCGTACCATGCAGGGGCTTTGTTGGAATCACTCCTAAGCGATATTTCAAGTATTTATATTTCATATGTAATAGGTAGCTTTATTATGGCCTTTATGTTTGTTTAAGGTCAAGCTTATGTAGAAGGCCCATAAGCAGTCCAAGCCCAATAAGGAATAGGGAAGGAGAGGGAGTGTTGCCTGGCTCATTGCCTATATAAACTCTTAAACCCTCATTTGAGGGTTGGTTGTTCAAGTTTTCTTTTCACATACTCTCTTTGCCTTAACCGTATTTAGTATTACGTGTGTGTGTGTGTGTGATAACTTGTTCATCCGCCTTCATCTATTCTCTTATAAGCTTGTGTTGTAAAACTAGTGACCTAAC
Source organism: Chrysanthemum lavandulifolium (assembly GCA_022545495.1). Taxonomy (NCBI): domain Eukaryota; kingdom Viridiplantae; phylum Streptophyta; class Magnoliopsida; order Asterales; family Asteraceae; genus Chrysanthemum; species Chrysanthemum lavandulifolium. The sequence continues at coordinate 143,982,627 of CM040245.1, read as the reverse complement.
AGTGGTATCAATCGCCAAATAGTTGGGTGTACTCGTTTGTTTTTGAAGTTTTGTTTTTGGATCTTACTGGCGTGAGATAACGAATTCTTTGGTTATCTTAAAACTCGTTTTTACACTTTTAATCCAAGATT